>JAUZNJ010004415.1:0-44212 GCA_034780135.1 Jordanella pulchra | reverse complement strand
TATCTTTTTTATTTCTTTTTATTTCTCTTTCTCACTCTTTGCGTCACATGCTGTTTTTATTTTAATTATGTAAAGCATTTTGAAATGCCTTGATGCTGAAATGTGCTATATAAATAAAATTTGTTTTTGTTTTTTGTTTTTATTACATTTCAGAGCATTGTGTTTCCTTATACATAATAAAATTTCAACTTTGTTTCAAGTTCTTTTAACATCATGAATGCTTGGCATTCTACATTTTTAGATAAGCTGTATTAGAGTTAACAAATTGCTTATTCTAGTTCCTTTATTTGTAAACATGAAGTAAAAGAGCAAAAACAAAAGGTTTTTACTTTATTTCCTGTCATCACCTCATAGAGCCACGAAGTTCATCTTTGTGACCTCAGACTCACAGAGTCAGTGAGAGACGTATCCTAAGTCGCGCTCCCTAAAAATGGAGCAGCTACTCAGTGCATCAGTAACCTGATTATCCCAGCTGTCAGTCTGGATAAGGCCTGGCTTTGGGATCTGCACTTCCTCTGATTCTCACTTCAAGATAAAACTGGTCCTGCTGAAGACAGGAGGCAACATTTGAGCAGGACAGACACGGACACATGAGAAGAGAAATTGCTAGGATTAAAAAGTCAGTGGGTAAGAAAATATTGTTTTTAACAATGATTTATTGTATTCATTTGATTTTAGGCTGTAGTTTGGAGCTCATTATACTGTTTTTATGCGTTTTTCTGTCAGAAAGCTGTGTGCCATATCTTATATCTTTGCCCACTTGTTTTCAAGGATTCAATGTCGTCTGATGCTGGTTTACTAAATAAGACTTCTGTTAGGATGATTTTTCAGCCTTATCACAACAAAATAACTTGCTTTACAAATATAGCTTGAAGATTATATGAGACAATGTAGAATAGGAGTCTTAGAAGAAGGCAGCTATTTACTGTGGGAAGGGAAACAGGATACAGCTAGTGGGTGGGCCTTAGTTATTCTTGCTGTGGACAAGTGTCTCCTTTATATGCTTTCTTTGCCTATAAATGGGGGAAGTTCGTAGCATGAGTCTTTGTCTTCAGGGAAATCATATTTTGTGGCTGTTGTATTTATGTACTATTAACTTGCATCTTTTTAGTCCAACACTTGATTCTGTTTAACAAGCTCTACATAACATTGGATTCATCTTTGCTTCGTCAGACCGGATTAACCTTATTTGCACTTTGTAGCCCTATGACAATGGCCGACTTCATGGCAGGTAAAGTCACCAAGCTGATCCTGCATCCAACGAGCGACATAGAGGATGGGAGCAAGGTTTCAGCTGAGTCTGCATCAGCATCAGTGACAAAAGAAAGACCTGCAGACCTGGGACTGATTCGAAGTTTGTCAAAGTCAGACTCTGACTTGTTGACATCTCCGGTCGGAGAGGAGGACGGAGGTCTGGCAAACCGCAGTGGGTCTGTGGCAGACTGCAGTTCTGGGCAACCATCCGCGGACCGCATGCCTTCCTTTGCTTCTGAGTGGGATGAGGTAATACACAAGTTCCTGGAGTAGGAAACAAGTAGTAGGCAGTAGATGTCACTGGGAATGACACTTTGCATTGTGTTGCGGAGAGTGATAAAAGAAGCAATGAAGGACCAGTGGGGAAAAATTAACAAATTTTAGCTGCATGTTTCAGAAAAGGAAATGTGCAGCTTGGAAGAGGAGAGGAAAGGCAGCAGTGTGATCAGGAGTCCAGCTGAAGCCGTGATGGAGTAACTTTACCCAGGCTGTCGGCATAGGATGCCTGCGGGCGAGTGCTTGAATGCATGAATGGCTTGATCACTTGCACCGACCTCCCTGTAGCAGCCCTGGCATCCAAGACTAATTGGGCTTGTGCTGTCATACCACATCCATTCAGTACATGTCTCAGGGGCCGACCCACGCTTCCAGTGTCTCCTCCTGCTCTCTTCTGGCTCCTTTGCTCCATCTTGCACCATCTACTTTTTAGTCCCCTATCTTTGTACAAATTCACCCACCCACCCATTCATGCCCTTCACACTGGTTCCACCTCTTTCATTCTCAATCATATCCCCAAACACGTTTGACCTCTGATATTTGAGCATTTAGATAACAGACATCTCCCTCCAACAATGCAAACAATTTCAAATAATTTAACATTTCTGTTTCCAAAACTTATATTTCTAATATAAACACATTGAAAATAATACAGTAAAGGATAATGTATCTGCTAAAATATGGCATACAGGAAACAGGAGTTTTATAGCTTTCTTTATTATGCTTCTTTTAGAAAATGGTCTGACTTGTGGAGTGCACAACAAAAAGTTGTTCTGACAATATTTTCTCTAACCTGAGTAGTAGATCATTGCAGCTCTGCAAAAATAGATCGAGATAATGCTCTATAACCTGAACATTGTTTAATTTTCATCACAGCCTCTGACATGGTTGATGTACTTCTTTATCTGTACTACACTTCTTGTTCAATAATGTGTTCTAACAAACCTCTTAGACTTGCACTTATTTTTAGGTTGAACAACACGGAGGTAGACTCCACTGACTGATTAGTTGAATTTTGAAGGCAGTTTGCTGCACTGGATTTTATAAAGGTGTGTTAAAGTAGAGAGCAATAGCAAACCACATCCTCAAGATTGAATTTGTTAAAAATGTGAGATCCACATATCATTTACCTTCCTATTAGCTATTATACTCACATACAAAAATTGAAGGGCAATGAGCAGAGTGAGCTAAACTTATTTGTCAGATAGCAACCGGTAAAATAATAGTCTTCTGACACATATTAACAATTCTAAAATTTATTTAATAAGCTTAACCATTGAGCTTTTATATCAAACCATAATGTTCCTCACCATTTTGGTTCCCAAGAAGCTGACAAAAAATTCTACACACTTTCAGCTCAGAAAACCAATTTCTACGATTTTAGACAAAGTGGAGAATAACATAATAACACCATCTTCAAAGAGCAACACCATATGCAGCATTTTTTGTTCGTGTTTACAATGAAAATGCCTTTAATCTCAAAGTAACATTACCAGAAAAGCAAATTAATTATATTTAGATGAATTCACTTCAATCCTACCCTATTATACAATCACATTCGGATTAAATGCCATCTTCATACAGTCGTTATCGAAAGTATTCAAAAAAAACAGACTGCTTATTTTAAGCATGCTGGTTGGTAAACATGGTTCTGGTAAAGGAAACCCATGCTGCTTACATTAAGTTTTATCTTCTAATCGACTTCTTCTTGGATCAGATTATTTTCTATATCTGTTTATGATTTTAGATTCTAAACACCTACATTTATTTTATCTTGATTTAAGACCTGCTTGGCACAATAAGGCATTCCTGACTCTATGCAACTGATTTGTATAATTACACTCTTAAAACAGTGTCACCATAGAAGGCAGAGAGAGCATTTAACTTCTGCTTGTATTTGTGTTTTTCCTTCTCTGTCATCTCCCATGCCTGTTTCCTGCTCTCTGCTCTAACCCTTTGCTCTCTGACACACACTGTTTGTTCAGGCCGTTCTGGGTGGGGTGTCCTGTTCTCAAGGGCATCCTGTTTTGGAGCTGCATCAGATGTCTTTCTTTCCCTCAATATTTCAAAGAATTTGTTTTAGTAGCCAATGTAGATGTGGAGAGGTAACATATGTTGCCCGAATGACTCTTCCAAGTTAGTTCCAGGCACTTTATTAGGCTTATATTAAAGGAAAAATGGCCATCAGAATGTTCAGTCATGAAAATTATCTCAATTTAAGTTTTTTTCTTTCCTAAAAATCTGAACATTAGAAACCTTTCTTCTGTATTTGGCAGAAATGACTTACGTGTCTTTGGTCAAAGCTTTTCACAACTGGATTTTGGTAAAATCTTTCTGACAGAAATGGTGTCAGTTTTGAGTTCATGTACTGTATGTGGGAGGCTTTTTTTACACACAACTTTTCCACTTCACCTCATAAAGTTATTGGTTGTCTAACCCAGTATCACTTAATTAAAGTCTTTTTATTTATTTATACATACGACACCACTTTATTTATTATATATGATATCACATGTCATTTCAAGGCCCTCATGCCTTGCACAGAGTGCTTAAATGTTTTCTATCTAAGGAAACCCAGCTGATTAGGTTAAAACACCTTTAATGTCAAACTTTCAACTTCTCACTGTAAATAAGAAAAGCGTGCCTTAAACACAAGCAATAAAAGTCAGAATTTCGAAAAAAAAAAAATTGTTGCAAATGTGCATTTACTAATTTCATGCCCACAGTTTCATGAGCACATATATAATGTATAGAGCAGTACGCAATCATTTTTGGCAGCCTTTCCTCTGTGTCTTTTACTATGGTAGAGAGGGAAAGCTATGTGGAGTGGAGCTATGAGCTAGCCACCTCCTCTGCTTTTAATTCCAAGGAATGATGGTTTCTGTCACTTTCTATCACTTTACCTCCAACTGGTTGATCTTATTTAGATCAACGAATAAGCACAGTTACAGTACGTCTTTGGATTTGCTCTGACCTCCAGAAGATGCTAGCTGCTGTTTTTCCCCTCTTTTTTCCTATCCGTCATTGTGTGTTCCAATCTTTTTTTGATTCCCTCAATTTTAAATCATTTCTCAAAGCTCCCAGCTGCAGGGAATAGAAGATCGAGTCTTTGCTGATCTAATGAACAGCGTGGCCTTCTATCTGCAGAGAAACAATTCTTGACCTTTTCTCTGAGCTCACTTCAATTGTGTTTGCCCTTTTTGAAGTTGCTTTCAACTAACCAGTTCAAACAATTGTTTTAGCAGAAGCAGAAAGTAAGAGTCTTCTTCTATTCAGACGCGTTTTTATTAAAGGGAGGGACTGTTTCTTGTTTTAATCATCAATCTGTTTAAAATCATTGCATTTAAGCAACAGAGAAAGCTTAAAGAAGTCTGATTATGATGATGTATGACACAAAACCCCTCATATTTTCTTAAAGTATGCAACATTAATCGTAACATTAATGTAAAAACAAAATATTTGACTTAAGTATAACCTTTAAAACCAATTGACATTTAGTGCAAACTTATTTATGTTAGATCCTATTTTGTATGGCAGTTTATGTAATGGCACATCACATTTTGTTCCCTATCCTAGTAAAAGCACTTGGTATTCTGTTAACACTTTCGCCTCTATAAAACCAAGAGTCGGCTGATGTAATGAGACTGCTCCTGGTGCAAAACTGCCCAGCTTTTTGCCCACATTAAAACACATTGTGAATGAATGTGGGACACTACAACTCATTTGAATCTGTGTGGGATTGTCTTTGATGTAAATAAAAATTTAATTACGGAAAATACTCAGTGGAAAACCTCAAAGATGTAACCACATTCACTCTGGTCTCTGCAGCAGCAGATGCCTGAGTGCTGCTGCATGTTTGTTGGTTTGGCTTTATAATGATGTGCATTTTAAGGTCCATTTCCTGTTAGCTTCGGTTGGATTAGCACATCAATCTTCTGATATATGACATTTTTATGGAATCCTATTCTTCTGGTATAACTAAGAGCGAATGAAAGAAATGTTGAATTATTGAAAGTCAGCACATAAACATGGTTCATTCATTTCATCTCATTTATTTTTTGGAAATGCTTCTCTATTTCTGCTGACTTTAAAACCCATTTTTGATTTTTTCTATAACATCAGATCAAGTTTAAATATTGTCTTCTGTGCTATATGTGTAGGGGTAAATTGGTTGGAGCCTATACCAGTTGGTTCTGTGCTGTTAAAATCAGTTCACAAAAAATAATTTCAGTATTTATTTTCAACAACAACAAAAATTCTTTAGCTACATTTATAGATACCAGCATTAAGCAGCTTATTATTACATTTTTAAGAAGATAAATCTTTCTAAAAAAAAAGGGTAAGCCTTGTTAGGTGATTTAATGTGTTTGTTTGCATACTCGTCACATCATGGTGTTGTATTAACTGTTTGTGCCTGCCACCTTATATCTCATTTATAATGTCAAAACATATACAGTATGTTCTATATGTATATAATTTAAAGGAGTCTTCTCTTTTTCATTTAGCTTTCTTGTTTAAAGAGTCTGGAATTTGTATTAAAATGAGCCCAGTTCATATTTTTTTTTGAAAAACCTTGTGCTTCAGTAGCTTATTGCAATTGAAACAATATATCTATATCTATATACAGATATAGATATATGCATGTATATAGTTAAAGATGGACATTTTAGTCTCTAAGTTCTATAAATCCTAATTGTTATTTCCAATTCTGTGTTTATTTCACAGTTTAAAACTGCACACATATTAGTCTAAACAGAAATCAAATTCTATTTGCTGCCCCTTTGCTCTTACATTGAGCTCTGGCAATTTTAGACTTAATCCTTTTTTTCTTATTCTTACTATGCCCTCTATTTGGTGCAGAACATACAAATGTAACAACAACAAAAAAATCTCTGTAACCTTTCTGTTATCTAGCTCAGCTTCCTCACATCTTGTACTTTTTTCCAATATTAAGGGGCAAAACACTGAATATAAATTTAAAATCTATATCTAAATATGATATATATCATATATATGTACACTTTACATATTTTATGCATATAATTATACATAAATATCTCAATTCAGTCATAGAACTTATTCTAAAGAAATTACATTTGCACTCCTATTATGAAACAAAAGATCAATCACATAGTCCACGCACAACAAAAGGCTCCAATCCAGAAGAACAAGGGGTGGCTATTTGATTTGCATCTGACTTGTAATGTGTTAGGAGGATGGACCTCCATGCTGCTTAAATACATCAACACTCTAGCTACAGATTGCTCAGGTGTGAGCCGACAGAATTGACAAAGACTCCTGGATTGGCGACGAAACATCTTCAAAAAGCTGACTCAAAATTTAAGCCTGTTTTGTGGTTGCCATAACCAGAAGGACTGAGAATTTACACAAACACACACACACACTTACACACACACATCTAAGTTTATATATTTATGTTAAAACAATTTCTGCATCCTGTGTTTATACATGAATGTTATATTTACTCTAGATATAAATTACAGACTTAGATATAAATATAACATCCATATAGATAGAGGATGCAAAAACGAATTTAAAATATAAATTTATACACAAATTTTGAATATAGATTTAATATTTTTTATATCCATCTCACCATTAAATTCTACATTTTTCTAGCAGACAATATTTCATATATCCATGGCAAGAATTAGACTTTAAGTTATGTAAAAGGCTTTCAGTCATATTATCACATTTTTAATACAGTTAGTCAAATGGCTAGAGTAACAAAAATCATGTTAAAATCATATATTTCTCTCAAAAGTAGGACTTGACTTTTCTCTGGTTAAAAATATGTTTAAAGAGATACAAAATTCAAGGACTCCCTGGAGATTTTTATTTTTCTGTCAATTTGAAATTTCCAATTCATCAGAAAATGATGGCCTTATCTAAAAAAAATATAATTTTTTTTATCATTTGATTTGCAAAGTGAATTTACAAACAAGTTTTGACTTTCAGCTTTGTAAGAGGATAATTCCAGCAACAACCTTTAGAAATACTTTTTATGAATTCTGGAACACTATAAACATGGTTTCCACCATAATGACTCTGAATCTGTTCAGTAATTACAGGCAAAGGTTGTGTGTTAACTATCCGTGAGTAGTTTAATCCTTTTGCATAATCTGATGGTCCCAGTGGCGTTCATGAGGTCTTTACGCATTCAGGCGTTTGAATACTTTTACATTCCCTTATAGCTGTGGTTGTACACAAGTAGATTTGGAGTTTTTAGGAATAATTCATTTTCTTTTATTTTTTATGAAACCATCATAAACGGAACAAAAATCTGAATTTGTTAATGTTATCATTTTTGATTTAGACATGCTCAAAATTAAAGACCCCAGGACAGAAAAAAAATCATATAACATCAAATTAGCAGATAAGGACATTTTATGAAATGTTTGACCTGGTTTTATAGTTTCTGTAAAGCTTCAGCAGAGTATCACATCCTATTGAGTCAAAAGCTGGATATTAGTTGTTACAGGCTGTGGTAAATTATGATTTTGCGCTATATTGGTTATAAGAAATCCTAGAAAAATAATATAATTGAGGAAAAAGACATTGGAGAAATTCATTCTGACATCATAGTTTTAGAACTAAAGCTAAAAGCATTTATTTTTCTCAGAATCTGTGGACCTTTTCAGGTATGTTAAGTTTATTTGTCAGATGCTCCAACTGTCATGTTCTAACTCTTCCTAAAACATGTACCGTAGATAGAATTTTACTAAAATATTTATGTCCCTCTTAACAACAGGACAAGCTTATGATCCAACATACAAGAAAGAACACAATAAAGCGGAACAGTAAATAATTCACCTTGGTTCTCAGGTGGATCCTTCT
Organism: Jordanella pulchra; assembly: GCA_034780135.1. Lineage (NCBI taxonomy): Eukaryota > Metazoa > Chordata > Actinopteri > Cyprinodontiformes > Cyprinodontidae > Jordanella > Jordanella pulchra. The sequence continues at coordinate 35,824 of JAUZNJ010004415.1, read as the reverse complement.
GTTGGTTGTGATTCTGTTGGTTTGCAATAACAATGAAAGATGACCCAAATATATATTTTTATATATATATATATATATATATTATTTCCACTTGGTATGGTCAAACATGCTGACAAGGTTTGAATTTGTCACTATAGATAAAACTTTTAGACCACTGAGTATGGGGAAAATATGACATGTTTGTAAAATGTTTGTTAAAACTTAAGCTGCATTACTTTTCAATAGAAGAAAAGATAGCTGTTTAAAACGATTTATACATAGTAGGATGTACTCATATTTAGCTGCATCAAAGCATCTCTGATGGCTTCATAAATATTCCAGCTCTGCTGTTATTCGTTAGTCCTATGAAAAGGTTAATGATTTCCTTCATGTCAGAAGATGAAATTAAATACAACAACAACAAAAAAATGCTGGTGATTTATAGTAAATCAGTGTGAAGATCTACACATATTCATATTATATTACTGGTGCTACTATAAAGCAAAAACCTTTCATTATAAACAACAAAAACTAAAGAAAGTGTATGAATTGGGCGCTGAATTTATAAACCTGCTTTCTAAAGAATACAATGCCAAAACTCGAATAGGAATATTTATTTTAAAAAAAAAGAAAATTCTTCACCAACCATACCAGCCTATATTTAGAATGACTTTGCCATCTGGATGTTGTCATTCAAACTGACTCTATTTATGCTGTGTGGTTTCAAAGCTGTCAAATAAATAAAAATCACTTCAAATAATCAGAACTGTTGGATATAATTATGCGATCTGTGTCTCGTTCACTCCTGAGCTTCTGAGCCATCTGTCTTCAGTGACAGTGATACTGTAGCACTAATCCTGTTTTCAGACCAGTGCCAGTGAAGCATGCAGCCCTTTTTTTGCTTGGTTTAATATATCGAGTCATCATTTTTATTATCTTCTCCGTTTTGGGCTTTCAGCCATTATCTGTGCCTAAGAGAGACAAGCCCGGTAAACAATAATGCACTCTGTATCCCTAAAGCACATTGTTTAAGATTATATCCCATTATCTTATACAGACAAAGGAGATGAGGAACAATGGCACAAAAAAAAAAGAAAAAAAAAAAAAACAGAACACCAACACATTCCAGTGTCTCTATGTCAGATGAACCAGGAAACTAGATCCAGGATTGTTCATTATTAAGACCCTTTCCCATTATTTTTCACTAAATAAAATACAATTAATATTTATTTTACTAACACAGATAAATTCCAACTGGGTCTTTCCATTGTTTGTCTAAGCAGATAAGCCCTTTTAAAACTTTGTTTTTTGAGGTAGTAGGAGCTTGTCAGGCTTAAATGTTATTGGTACAGAGTAATCAGGAAAAAGGGTATTTTACAAGTTTTCTCTTCAAGCAAATTAAATACAACTCAATGAAACGTCAGGGCTGAAGCAAAGGGTATACCCTATACCAGGCTTCTTCAATTATGGTCCTCGAGGGCAGTTGTCCTGCACCTTTTAGATGTGTCTCTGCTTTAACACACCTGAGTCAAATAATCAGGTCATTAGCAGCACTCTAAAGAACTTGGCTGCATACTGAGGAGATAATTTAACAATGGTGTTCAGGGGTGGAAGCAGAGATGCATCTAAAATGTACAGGACAACGGACCTCAAGGACCAGATTTGAGGAAGCCTGCCCTATACTAAAGTCCACACCCTGGTCACAAAAGAAAGCTCCAGGTGCATGATGGCTCCACGATCACAAGGTACTAAAAGCTCTCATGAAAAAAATAAAAAAATAAAAAGAAGGGAATACTGTGTTTTACTGTAATATGGATCGATGCCAGAATTTAAAGTAATAGATCAATAACTCCTCTCTCTACAGATTCTTCTAATATGGTTTAACCAGTGATTGCTAGCCACAACTCTTAATCATTTCTTTTCACCGTCTGAGAAGAAATGAAAAGTTTGAACCTTAGTTTAGACTTTATTGCCGAGATGGACAACATTTTACCTGAATCTACTAATCTCGTGTGCACATTTGAGATTGCATTTGGGTCAAATGTGCAGTTGTGTAAAAATGCTTTTAACGGTTGGTATAACTACAAAAGGACTGCAATAAGATTAATCACTTAGCAGCATAGCTGAAGTGCAGTTAAACCCTAATTGATAAAACAAAATTACAAAAGACTATACTGTAACCTTTACATGCATTCACTACTGCTGTGTTTTGTGCAATCACCTAATAGATGTCCCAATGTTAGTCAGAACTGGAACATGAACCACAACGTCAAAATAAATGTTGTTTGCTCCTGTCAGATTACAATTGGCTTGGCTTGGCAGAAAGGGGGTTCATAGGGTGTCAGTGTGTCAGGTCTTCAACTTCTAAGATATTTTTTCTCCTGATTTTCACCTATAATAAAGAAATGATAATGTTCATCTTCATCATGCGAGCTCATCTGCATTAAGCAGGGATGACCAAGTTCAAGTTTTTTAACACAATGTTCTGCTTTGCAGTATGTTTCGGACCTCATTCACATTTGGAAATTGCCAGATGATACAAGTACAGTCACACTGATGATTCAAAATACAATATTTACAGTATGTAAAGTTTTTTTTTTTTTTTAACTGAGTGCAAAGATGTACAAAATGAAGGGATGAAGTTCAGCCTAACCAAATCATTGAGCTTACTATGTGCAGGAGTCCCATCGGATTAACTTATACATAGTTAACACATGGGAACTGAAAAACTGCTGTAACATCTTACAGCAGATCAACAACTTAATTATGTGAAGAAATACAGACCTCATTGACAAGTAGTGATTCTAATTATGAATTATGCCCCTTTCTGCAGAATTTTTAGTAACATTAAAAGATTTGGATAATACTGATACAATGCAAAAGAATGATAGTGGTCATGCTCATGTTTCCCTTATATGGCTTTAATTTCATTAACAGTATAACTTGTTTAAGTCAAAACATTGAGCAAATTCTTTGCTTAAAAGACAATTATACAAAGCCTAAGCTTTAGCGGAGGATACCGGCATAAAATGTGGTATTACTTAAATGGCTGTTCTAGATTTGCAGTTTGTAAGGTCTTTAAAGAAAGAGGTGTTCTTTTAAGGAAGAGTGAGTGCTCACTGACAAAACTGCGAGGCTTGTTCAACCAGCAAGATACCCACATGTGACAAAAACCTTTGCATTGGTCTCAGGTACAAAAGGAGCAGATAATTTTTATCTAATAAATCCAGGTAATAAGGGAGAAAATATTTGGAAACTGTATTGCATTAAAGCGATAACTTCTGAATCCTTAGCATCTGCAGTTAGGCATCTTGGGAGGACACATTTTATTTTGAAGGTTGAAGAAGAGCACTCTATCTCAAAAATATTCTTGAAGGTTTAAATAATTATCCACAGTGTCCCTGCAATCACAAAGGATTAGATTTAAAAGGAAATTAATTTATGTATTGTTTTTTTATTAGTATTCTAACTCCTAGAACTTACAAAGTTCAACTTAATAAAATTCTTAATACTAACTAAAGTCCATGTTTCTGCACTCAACCAAACAGTTTGTCAGCTGCTGTAACAGAAAAAACAAAACTTCAGACTATCAAGGTAAGACCTCCTCTTAGGATATTGAATCAAAATCTTGTATTTTGTTTCAGCTCAGAGTATGAGCCGCTTTATAAGAGAGAACCTGCATTAAAGTTAACTTTAGGAAGATGGTTGCAAGAAGCTGAATGAGCCATGCAAGGTTGTTTTGAGGCTACACACTGAGATCCACTGTGTCAGGCATATATGGAGAATAGTGTAAATCAGTGAAATGACTTATGTGACTTATTATATGAACTTCAGAGTAGATAACACCATTTCCATGACCACATTAAGATGCTTTATTTATAATAAATCCTGGATCTAACAGAACAGTCAAACATAAAAAAAGAGCTTTCAGGGAGGTAGACAGAGGATTACTTAGTGGGGATACAAAAGCAACTTAGGATCAGGATAAGAAAAAGCAAGAAGGTATACAGGAAGAATCTGGAAGGTAAGCTCCAGCAGAACAATATCAGAAATGCATGGTCAGAGTTGAAGAAGATCAAAGGCTTCAATCAAAAGTAGGATCAGAAAACTTCCCAGTTTGAAAAGAGCCAAATAATTATACACATTCCCCAATAGGTTCAGATCAGGAACAAATGCACACTTCTGCCATACGCTCAGTAACATGGACATTCCACCAACCTTTGAAATGTTTCCTCTTTCTGGGAAGATGAAACATTTGCATGAACCTTCCTGCCTTTATGTGTTTCTTCTCAACCAAATCAGACGATGGTTCTGCTACCTCCCCTTTCCACCTGTCAGTCTCTAGAGCTGAGTTGAAGAGGCACCTGAAGACAGTGAATAACAGTAAGGAAACTGGCCCAAATGCTTTTAGCCCCACAGTCCTGAAAGCCTTTGCAGAGCCACTCTGTGGGATTCTACAGCACGTCTTCAAACTTAAGCTGACCCAAGACAGAATGCCAGTGATGCGGAAGACCTCCTACCTTGTTCAAGTACAGAAGAAAATGATCAAAAAGCAATTGAATATAGATGTTGAATATAGACCTGTTACTCATGCATTCTACATCATGAAGGTTTTGTGACTCATGAGTGACTCATGTTGAACCAGCTGAGCAAGCAAAAAATCAGCCATGAGGACCCCCTGCAGTTTGCTTATTGCTGAGGAGTAAGAGTTGAAGATTGCGCCATACACCTTCATCAAACTTTCTGTCATTTACACAAGGCAGAAGGCACTGTAACAGTCATGTGCTTTAATTTCTCTAATGCATTTAACACTGTTCAGCTGGATTTGCATCACTATATGACAAAGAGACCAAAATTATACCATAGTTAGCAGCAAAGGAGCACCAAAGGGGATGGTACTGTTACCATTCCTTTCTGCTCTTTACACCTCCGACCTTCATTACAAGACAATGTTAACTGTAGAAGTAGTTGAATGAATCGACAGTCATGGGGTTTTATCAAGTACTGGGAGCAGGAGAACCACTTTGTAGCATCTGTTGAAATTATCATCTGACCTCGAATGTCAACAAAACAAGGGAGATGCTTGGAGATTTCAGAAGAAATTGGAGCAAATTGAAAGCTATTAATGTCGTGGTAGAATGACTGAAGGTGGTGGAGGAGCACAAATACCTTAGAATTCCCAAGGAGAACAGACTCAACTACAGACACAACTATGAAGCTGTATACGGTACAAAAGGGACAGAGCAGATTGCACTTCTTAAGAAAACTTAGGTAATTTAATGTTTGCAACAAGAGGCTGCATATCGTCTCCAATTCAATCATGAAGAGTGTGATCATTTCTGTTCTAATCTGTTTGGGTAAAAGCCTCAGAGCAAATAACTTGGAGAAGCTTACCAAACTGATAAAGAAGGCTCTAGAACTTTTGGAGATATTTCACAGAGAACCTTCATAAAATGAAGAATGTAAATGTTAATACCACACCAATGTTGAGAAAATGATTTATCAAACCTAAAACTGATAACGGGGGCAGTTTTGGCTTGCAGAAATATGTGAAATCAGAAATATAACTGACAGATGATGGAGAGAAAGTCTGGACACATGTGAACATATCTGTCTTTGTGTAATTAAGTACATGAGTATAAATAAAGTTACTGCTATTAGCTTTGATAGCTGCAAATATCAGTATCATGGGTCTTGTTTTTTTATTGACACATCTTCAATGAATTTTACTTTAATTTTTACTTTAATTATACAGTATACTATTTGAGATTTTTATCCATCTAATCCGTCCAGGTTTCTGCAATGTCAAAGACGACACTGGATAAAAATTTCTGTTTCTTGATGTACAAAAACTGGTAGATGCACAGCATCACCTTCAAAACATGAACAAATAAAGCTTAAATCTGAGGTCACCAGACTTCTGCTCAGTTTTTCTGAAAATATATTAACACCTATCCAAGAGTGTTTGTCAATTCTGTTCTGCAGCAACATGCTGTTAATACGCTAATGTTTTTAAGTACGTTGAGGCCTATCCTTCTGGGTGTGCTCCAAGCCAGATGCGAATCAAAAATCCATCACCCATCATTCTCCTATGTCGTCGGAGTCAGTTGTTTGGTGTGGGTTGTGTGCCTGCCCATCTGAATCTTGACAAGATGTATATAATGCTTTTAAGTTTTATGACAGGGTTGCATATGCTTGGGAGCTTCAAGCTTTATCCCTGCTATTTAATGTTGGCTTTTCTCTTTTAACAAAATTGAGTTATTTTAGCTCTCTATATAGTAGTCTGAGGAGTCCTCGCTGCACTTGAATGCATGCACAATAATGCACAGCCTGAGTTTTTTTTTTTGTTGTTTGTTTAGTTTTTTATCTTCGGGATGAACCAGTTTTTGTCTGACACCACTTTTAGCATTGAGAATCACTTGTATGTTGTATTTAGATCACATTTTCGTTTGTCCCTCAGAAATTCCTTACACATATGGAATTACATTGTTTTTTCCTGTTTGTGCTAGAAGCAGTGTTGTTTTTCATTTTTTCCACAAAAGCAGGTTCCTATAGTGAACGCTGCCAGAATCGACAAAGACTCCAGGGTACGTGCTGAAACATTTTCAGAAAACTGAGCGAAATTCCGGTTGCCTTTTTTAAGTCCTCTTTTTGGCTTATATATGCATAGGCTAGTAGCAAAACATGACTCCATAAAGATCTGACTCAAAACAACTGGATGCCAAGAGGTTTATTGTTCCTCTGGGTCTGAGTCAAGGGTTCTGGATCATGGAAGGGTTGATCCTCAGAGCACTACACCAATTAAGCAGGAACAGCAAACCAATTGAAATATTATGTAAATATTTATATGGACTTGTAGACCTCCAGATGACATTTTTCTTTGGTTAATAAAGTGAAACTTGAAAATGGGAAAAACAATGAACAAAATAAATAAAAAACAATAAAACAAGAGGTCAGCGATGTCATAAATAGTGAAGTAGGAGATGGACCAAGGTGCAGACTTGAACATGGATGCAGCATAGTAAAGATTTTAATAAAAGAATATACTTTCAGCACACAAGGAACTTGAGAACCAGGAAGATTTTGATTGAAGAACAAGTGAAAAAAAGAGAAAACAGAAACTTCATTTGCATTTAGGTGTTGGGCTAAAATTTTCTGTACCAAAATTTAGATTTTTTTTTTAGGGATGTCAGATCAGATCTTCCTGTAGAGAAAAGTGCAACAAATCCCTCCACAGACTGCATTCATTGTTTTATTACTGAAGACCTCTGTCATAATGTGCAGCTATATTTTTCATTTAACCTCTGATAATTTTGTGACACAGGCTTTTCTCAGAAGTAGTCTTTTTCAGTGACAGGTTTCAACAAAGGTGCACTTCAGCTTAGATGTGATGTATTCCTGGACTGTGTGTACATGTGTGTGTTTTAGTGTGTGTGTGTTTGTGTGTAAGATATAGAATGTAACTGGGTTAATTCAAAGAGTAATGTGGGGTCTGTATTGCTGGAGGCATATGCCATGCATCCCACGTGCCTGACTTCCAAATGAATCAAGGCTTTTCCACAGTGTTGATGCCACTAGCGAAGAGCATAGTGCTTTTTCAAACACTAAATATTACATCAAATAAGCCTGGCTGTGTCTCTGCCTGGTGTCAGTAGTGAGAGTAGAATCAGTTTTTCAGTCTTGCAAAAACCTGTATTGCTGATTGTAAAAGTCTACACCAGGGTTTCTATATTTAGATACCAGTCTGGTTTGCAATATTTTGCACATAAATTTTGAGGTCATCAAAGTTGGCTTGCTTGCAGCTGATAAACATTTATATTCAGGTTCATGTTTCTGCAAACACCAAAGGAATATTGAGTGGTATCTAAATGTGTTATTTGTTTGCATAAATACAGAATGATATATTGCATCGTGTGTGAGGTCTTATTGTCCTTGAAGCACTGAGCATCAGCAAATACTTTTAAAACCCTGTAGACTTATGCTTAAACAGAGGTTTAAATAGTTTTTTTTTTCAATGCAATGTGTGCAATACATACGAGTAGGGCTGAAACAATTGATCGGATTAATCATGATTAATCGATTATTGAAATATTCATCAACTAATTTAGTAATCGAATAATCATTAACTGGTGTATAGAGACTCTACAACATACCTTCAGCTGACCGATCAACCTGCTTAGAGGAGAATTGATACTAAAATTCTAAAAAAATATATAAATACCTTTTATTTAAGATTTTGCTCATCAATACGCTCTTTCCTGAACTCCTCAGGTGGAAAAGTTTTACTTTCATCTGGTTTAATTCTGTAAAAAATCTTTCAGGAACCTTTTACCATCCGATTATTAATTGATTAATCAAAAAAAAAAAAAAAATCAACAGATGAATCGATTAGCAAAATAATCTTTAGTTGCAGCTCTATGATGAGGAATCCAAGAGTTTTTGGTTGAATTAGTCAGTGGTGACAGAAAATGTGTCTTATTAATCTTTCCTGAAAAATAAACTAGGATCCATGTTCCAGTCAGACTCAGTTAAGTTATTTTCTTAACTTAAATTCAGTTCGTTTTGACTTATTTCAGTAAATTTCATTTATTTAAAATAGATTAAAATTTTTAATAAATGTCGTCTCAAGCCAGTTTGCGACACAAAATGATTAATTTCATATCCAGTAATACAAAAAACAATCTGTCCAATATAAAAAAGTGACACAGACAGATTCCCTTTCCAATAAATATTCTAATTCATACCTATTTATGATAAAATAAATAAAAAATTACATTTTTAATGAATATTGGTAAAAGGCATGAAAACAATCTGCACCCATAACTTTGACCCATTAACTTTACAGAAATCTCTCACTTTCAGCAAGCAGAAAATAATAAGATAGTTTATTGCATCAAATTTTTTAACATATAATTATTATAGTTAACTGTGCAAACACTAAAAAATACATAAATAACATACCGGATTTGTTTTAAGCTCATTTTACAGTGGCTACTTATAGTAATAATTTGGGGATTTAGTAAGGATGAACTGAAATTGGATGGGACAGTCTTGATCATGTGAAAAAAATATCATGAATGATATCTGATCCCCTTGTTAAGAAAATACCAAAGGAACACACTTTGGATAACATATTTTTCATTAGGCAAACCATAGAACAATTTGATAACTTAAACTCTACTACATGCATGTTTTTATATTTAGCTTTAGCTAAAGAAATACCAAAGGGTTTGATAACTGTGGCCCTTTCGTTTCATGTTTGTTTGATTTCATGCAACACCTAAACTGGCCCCCTAAGCAGGACAGTAATTCCTCAACTTTGTAATAGCAAAAACAAACACAAACAACTGACAGTTGTTTTGCTTTGTTGGCTCTAAAAAGCCAGTGTCTCTCTAAATAAACATTCCTTCCTTCCTTTGGCTGTCATTTTGTCACACTCTGCACATGATGCTGCATCAAGCTAGTCCTTTTGTATTTATGGAGCCCTAATACAGAAATTGATATGTCTAATAGGCCTTAATCAAATCAGGGTCTCCGGAGGTGCTGTTTTGGTTATAAAGGGTCCTGAGGGCCAAAGTACAGTTGGGTTACTGTCAATTTTGGGTTTATGTTTTTGTAAAGCAGTAGTTTACTCACTGATCTTCTGAGTACCTTAGATAGTTACTGACAATCCATTTTTATAAAGCATCCAACATAAAGACCAAACCAAATTGCAGGTTTCTCACTCGGAAAAAAAAAAATTGATAATTAGGATTAGGTGTTCTTGTTTGTTTTTAAGTTAATTTCAGCACCAAATGTTACATAATGTGTTTTTGTTTTTTGTTTTTTACCAGTTTTTAATCTTCTGTTAACAGATTGAGAAGATCATGACATTAATTGGAGCTGGCATTGAAACAACCAAAAACAAACACCACACACCAAGCTCAGGTAAATATTTTCATTTTATCAATGATCAAACATTTTTATTCAGTGTTTTTTTATGATGTTAGAAAGATTAAAAGTGTGTACTGTCATAAAAGAATTTAAACATAACATTTATTGCCAAAAAAAAAAAACGTAGATTACGTGTCATTATTTGATGATGTGGAAATTCAGGTCTGTTCACAGTCCTGTAGAAGAAGTTTCAGTACTAATGACATTATTATGTTATATGACTTAATTCTGACAGAAGATTAAGATGAGGTTACCAACTTACACTTACATTTAAAGATGTAAAAATGTGTACATCAGGCACGAGATCTTGTGAACTATTAGTCTTTTTCCAAAGGATTATTTAATGAACTTTGGCTAAAAGTCAGAGCTCGTGTAGAGATATTAGGCTATGTTAAGTTATATTCATGTTCATATATATATCAATACTAGGGATAATCATAATATGGCATTTAAAATTTATGAGCTAAACATTTTTGTTCGGTTCGAGGAGGGACCTTTATCATAGTAAAGCAGAATCAAAATTTCCGTAAACTTCTCAGTTTTGGTTATCTAATCAATTCAATTGTGATATTAATTAGTCATTAAATTAAAAGGAAAAGACTGAAAAAGGTTAATCAGAATACAGATATAGAATTATTCATTCATCTACCAATATCTACTGACTATAATGATGACTTGAGCAAAGGAAACAAACAAACCTTTCTGTGTATTTGCAGCAAAGAGGAACAATTCTGATTAATCCTAAAACTATTCAAAGTGGAGATTGAGACAAAGGAAGGAACTTTCCAAAAATTAAGCTCATTAAATTGATTAACAAATTAATCAATTGTTAATCAAAACAAAAAGCAGAACAAAACGAAACAAGAAAAAACAAAAGAAAAAAAAAAACAAGTACCACCAGCACAGAACATCTTACTAGGAGTTTGGCTGTTTTTCAGAGGCTCATTAGAAGAAATGTTAGTGCAGCTAATATTTCTAGGTTCTTACTTTAGGATGAATTCAGTGATTAAACTGAGGAGATGAAATATAGCATTGGAAAAGCAACAGAGCTGCCACTGTAGAAGAGGCAAGGTCAAGTTTATTTATATAATAAATGAATTTAACGGGAAGAAAGAATAGTAGAAAGAAAAGTAACCGAGATTTAAAAAAATACCTGATACATTAAGCAGAAAAAACGAACATTATTTAAAAGCAGAAAAAACATGAGACATAATTAATTATATAAAAGAAAGGTTACGTGAGAATACTTGGGAAAATAAAAAGCGGAGACATGTTGGAAATGATTCACTAATCTTTGGCTTTTATAGGTAACCTGCAGTAAAATATTGTGTTTTCAGTCCTGATTTTAGGAACCAACTATTTCTTCACATCTAAAGCTTCCAGATAGTTGAATCTTGAACAGAGGGGCTAAGAAACAAAGGTCTCTAATAGGCCAGGACTCTGCCAGTGGCAGTTTGCAACCCTCCAGGTGCCTGTGCAGTTTTTACGGATTCTTCCTTAAAAAACTATTGCATTAAACTGGTGTAGTAAAAATTAAAAACGCACCAAATTTTCTGTGTCCTGTTTGAGTTAGAAATCGATTATTCAAGGAAAGCGTTTAAAACTGTGCTGAGTACTGACATTTTTTCTTTGGTTGTTAAATTCCAGATTTGGGTCCATAACTCTTCCTCTGTGACTTTAGCCCAATGAAATCTAGCAGGCTGCTGATTTGTAGCATTAAGTTTTAGGAACCAAAAACAATTATCTGTTTCTTTGCATTCTGCTCAAGGATTCTCAGACACATTCACTCTTTTACATTTTAGACATAAGCCTGCTGACTGTAGTGGACTATATTGAGGGGGATGAAGAAAGAAAGAGTTTTATTTAATACTACTCCATAAACTGAGCAAGAAGTATCATATAGATTTGACATAAAAGTATCAGAGAATTAAAGCCTTCAGGTTCCCCTAGTGGGTTCTCTGTTTGCTCTAATTTATAAATACTAAATGTTAATAACCTGTCTGTCAACTAAAAAAAATCCCATCTGTCGATCATGACATTACATTGGACTATATTGAATACAGAAGTTTTTATCTGTCATTTTTAAGATATTTGCCATGCAAGACCTTTTCCAGTTCAGCGCTGTGGTTAAGGGACGAACTGAAAATGACTTAAGAGGTAGTTGTTGTTTTATTTTTTCTCCCAAAAACATGCAAATTTGCTAATAAACTGGTGTTCAGTTATGTTTGTAAAGATCATAAATATGGATCTACAATCACTTATCATCAAGGCGTCCAGTTCAGGTCTCTTAAATAAAGGTTCAAGAGGCCTAAAGTGGACAGTGGTTTGGTCTTTCAAAGGTGACTGGATGTGACTAATAGGTAGGCTTCATCTGATAAAAATTTTCAAATTTCTGTAGATTCCTCTGTTAGAATACTTATTGGAATCAGGTTGGAGAAACGGGTGCACCTCTGAGAGGTGAGTCATTACAAAAGACTGATCAACTCGAAGTGGATTCTGAGTAACTTAAAGGTTATGACACATTAGAAAGCCAATTAGCAATGCATTTGGACAAGTTTTTCTTGAACATATTTAAAGTACATCTTTAGACATGAGGAAAACTGAAGAGATGTAGAAATAGAAATAACTTATAGATGAAAGGTTAAATTCAGGAGGTGCGTATATTTATGTCTCTAATATACCTAAACATCATCTAACTTGAGGAAAATGCAGGCTTATTCTCCATTATTCAAGTTGACATTTCAAATGGATAGATGGAAGCTGTATTGTTTTTCTGACTCTCGGATTTAAGCTGACGTTCATCTGACAGTTCATTGTTTCCATTTTTATCTCGCAAGTTTTTCCTTTATGAAAAATGCATAATTTTAAATTCTCCTCTGTCAGTTTCTCCCCAGTTGATTTATATTTTAATAGTTCTAAGTTTGATAGTGGGCTTCAGCGAGTGTCCTTCAGGCAGTGCAGAGGGAGAGGCCAGCTGGCACCAGCTCGGTGTGTTTAGGTAACACAGTCAGCTACCTCCATTAGATACTTTCCTATAAGGAGGTTTCATCTGATTACGTAACAGCTTTTCTCAGTGCAGGACAGCTTTTTACACAGATTGGTTTGGATAAAAGTTTCATCAGTTATGCACAGTGTGACTCTTGGGTCACACTAATGCATGGGATGCCTCAAGACAGCAAGCAACAGCAACAGCAAAAAGAGTCACTAAAAATAGGATAACCAATACACAGCAAATCGGTGTGTTTTAAGTGCATCATAAATGAGGATTTTATCATCAGGTAGAGGTTTAAAGCTTTATTGAATTCCTATACTGTATCAGTTTAAATCTTTTGCTTTTCAAACCTACAAATGAACTCAAGATGTTTTGTTTGGGATCAGTGTCCTACTGATGAACTGGTTTTGATCTAGATTTAGGTGTTAGACATAAAAACTTATGTTTCCTTTTAAAACAGGTTATTTTATAATATTATATATTAATAACTGAATTTAACTGAGGACTTTTGGCTGCAAAAAAAGCTCAGATCTTCATCCTGTCATCACATTTCTTGCCTGTTGGTATCATTACACATGCTGTGTCCTCTAACGGATGTATTTGTGGGGGTCAGTTTGCTTAAGTCAGACTGAATTATTCAGACCACCAATCTTAGTTGGTTGCATGGTGATAAATAAATACATTTGATGAGAAAATATAGGTGCTATTTTTTCTCTTTAATCTGTTCCACATTAAAGGATAAACTATGTTTTTCAATGACTGTTGTAATGTGCTCAAACTATGCTAAATATTATAAGATTTTGAACAAGTCAGTTTCTCAATCTTTCTTTTAAAATCAAAATAATCTGATCCATACAGTTCTTTAAACCTTTGTATTGAGGTGTTATTTTTGTTAAAGATTAAAGAGGTAAGTATATCTCTGTATTTTTTTTAAACATGAATTAACTGTGGATCAGCACTGACTTTTTTCCACTTTATCTAAGACTAAAATAACAACAAGAAATTAACGCATAATCAGTGTTGAAATTTGATGTTTTTAAACTTGGGATCTGTATGATAGAATTTAATGATTTAAAGAAAATCTAACACAAGCAATGAGAGGTCTAGGCTTAAAATACTGCTTTTTATATTGTCCCCTAGGAAAGTAATGTTCAAATACTTTTTAAGCTGTATCTATGGTGTAACATACACAAACACCAACACTGTATTGATCCCTAAAGTCCATCTCTGAAGACTAATTTTGAATCTTTGAGACGGGTGGGCAGGAAAGGCTTGGAGGAACCAAGACTTTGAACCAGCTTTATTCTTTAAGCAGCAGAATACATCAGTACTGGAAAGAGTTCTATTATATTGGTCCCTCACTATTTTACTCTCAGAGGATCCTCTTCTGTTCCTCCTCAGGTCATCCCACCTCCTCTATCTCTCTCTTGGCTGGAGGTATAGTTATCTTTGGCTCCAACAGTGATTATGATTGCCACAGGGCACTCTAAAATAGACAGGCTGCACTGGTCTCTTCTGGCATCATTTTGTAGAGGGGTCCCATTCTGAAATTAGAACTGGATACCACACTTAAATTAAGTTAGCACAAGTCCATGTTTTAGTGAAACAAATCTATTTAACCAAATGTCCTAAGACATCATATTGATCTGATTAACCAATCACAAGTTCATTTATTATTCTAAACAAAATCATCCATAATACAGAGAGACCAAAAAAACACAGAAATTGTGTTACAGTAGCCAAACTGTTCAAGACTGTAGCTGTTTTCAGATTCAGAGTGTTGAACATAATATTATTATTGAATGCAGAACAGGTTTACATTCAAGGTTTATCGCATTAATCAGTATTTAAAAGCAACACCGATTAGTTGCTTATGGCCTGGTCACGTTTAAATGCCCTTAAAGTAGGAGAAACTTCAGGTGTTTATGAGACCTAAACTGTCATTTCATGTGATAAGAAATAGAACACAATACAAGAATTACAAAAGGAAACAATAGATATTGAGGCAGGGAAAAGAAACGGGTAGAACTAGAAAAGCACTCAGAGAGCACAGACCTCCGCCAACCAGCAAATTTGGCACCAAATTTTGACTATGATCTGGATCATTTTAAATTTTAAATGAATTGTTACTTGGCATGACATTTTTTACCATTAGTAAAAAATTTCCATTAAACTCAGTCATAAGTTTTTAATTGATTCTGACAACAACAAACTAACAGCGTTCCCTTTTCTTGTGTTTTTCTATTCAGTAAAATACCACCGGACTTTGTGGGTCCGATGGTGAGGCTGTTAATAGTCACTGCTGCGACCCTCTGGTTTAGTGAGGAACTGCCTGTTCCAAATTTTGAAAAATTTGATTTTGATCTGGAAAACCAATATTTGATGGATTGCTTCTTGGCATTTCATTAAAATCTGGCCATAACATTTCAAATTATATTGTACACAGATGGACAGAGAGACAAACACACAGACACACTCTCCAAAAAATATAACCTCCTTGTCAGAGGTAATAGGGGGAGAATCCAGCAATGAACTGTGGCAACCAGTGAGCTTATATACTGAGGGAACAGTGGAGAATGACATTTAATGCAGATAAGTTAAACAGGGGAATATGGAGTAGGTAAGGCCAAAGAAAGACAGACACTGAGTTTTACATACACTGTAATGAGAAGCTTGGACCTTTATTTTTCCTATGATGTTAATTCTTACATCATGTCTTCCTGTCAGTTCATAATAAAGACTATGAAACATATGAAATTTCGCATTTTTGGATCACTGTTGATATAGAATGAATATGAAACCTCCAAGGACATGTCCTAGTCGGTGTATTTTTATTTCTAAGTTGCCATGGAAAATGTTGAAGGTATTTTATCAAATTTAAATAAGAGCCCAGAAATGAATAAATAGATTTAAACAAATCTTTAATAATTATTTAGCAATAATTAACATGTCAAGCTTATAAAAGGATGTATATTTATTAATGTTGAGACCAATTTTAAACAAATGTATCAAAAAAAAAATAATTTATGATTTCAGTTATGAGGTCCAACTCACTAAGCATTTTAAGCCTAACTGCTATAAAAGACTAAGAGTTAAAATCTTAAATAAATGAAATATGTTACGTATTTCCTTTACTCTTACAGGTTCTTGATAATCAGAGAAGTTGTTTAAAGAATTGCATTCTGCAAGTGTCCCAGATTCAGCTGAGTCACCCAGTCCCTGCTCCAATTCATGTAGATTGTAAGTAATTCCGGAGGTTATGAAGACGCTTTGTTGATGTTTTCATAAGAGCCTTTTAGTGAAGAGCTTAGTTTTTTTCTTCTTCTTCTTTTTGGAGGGATGAAAGCGAACAAACAGGTAGCCTTCAGAATATTCAGTGAAGGGAGGAAGACAGAAAGAAAGCAAATACTTTTCATTTCACTTTTAGTTTTTGTGACAGAAATTCAGAATTAACCATTATCTCTCTTCATATATTCAATTGAAAAATGCAACTTCAATGTAACATGCCATTGCATCCTTTTTTTACATGTTATAAAAAATGGCATGAAACAAAAAACACAACCAGGACAATCTCAGAGCTGTAAAACCAGTTGCCCCCCAGTAGACACCAAATAGTCCCTTTTATGACCGATATTTGTTCATAGGCTGCTACAGCATAAGCTGATCTTCACAGTCATAGTTTGTACTACATCATTATCTGCATATTTTATGCATCTCTTTGGGATATTTTTCAGCTAATCATCATTTTTCCTCCTTTTTAAGTGTTTTCTTTCTTTTTAAAGGAACCATGACTAGTTGAACATATTGACCTAAATATGTTGTAATGTTCTTGGTAATGTAAAAATTAAAGTTTGTGATTTGTAAAAATTCATCAATACTTCAAAAATAACATATATTTTTATCCCACTCAGGTTGCCATTTTTTTAGCTGCGCAATGCATGCTGGGGGTTTAGCCATTATAGATCAGACACGTATCTGTTAAAACAAGCAAATGAGATTAGCTTGTTATTTATTGTTTACTATATCAGAGAGAGTATTGTATATATAAAAAAATAAACACAATATTTTTACTGTATTGTATTTACATGAAAATAAATGTTTCTCAAATAAAGTCAACTGTAACAACTAACAATGCTAATAATCCATTTAAGGACCTTAAGACTTCAAAGGATGTTCAGTCCTCTCAAAAGTATTTTGGTTTGATTTGACAGAATTTCATCATGTGTTCATGCTATTAATAAAGATTGTTTAAAAAAAAACTGAGAGCAAATTTATAAATTACAATTGAAAACCCTTCATTTTCACACATCCTTCCATCCTTTAAGGTGCTAGATGGAGAGATACTGTACTTCTTGTGTTGAATAGACTCCTTATATCTCCATAGTTTCCCTAATGATGTCAGAAATTATGGGTGAACTTTTCATATTTTTGCTATGGATATGTTTCTTAGAAAGGTAGTTGTGGTGTGTGTGTGCGTGTGTGTGTGTGTGTGGGGGGGGGGGGGTCTAACAAAACAATATTGCAGTCTCAAGCCTGAAACTGTTTGTGTTTTCTGCCCATTATGAGTACCTCTACTGTGAAGTAAATGAGCTTAACAAACAGGGAGGACGAGGAGAGAAGGCACAGCTAGCAGGAGGAATCGGCTGGGTTTGTGTACAGGCACACGCTGATGTTCAAAGGAAAAGCGTCCGCCTTCAGTTTCCCTGAATTAAATCAGCTTTGCGGCTAATTTTCTCCACTGCTTGGGTGTGTTGACAAGGAGCTACTGCTTTTCTCTGGCTCTGATAAAGCAGCATGCCTTTATCTCTGCACATCCTCTGCTTCCATTTTTTGTGCAGAGGTCTTTCTTGGTGCTCCTTTAAGGCAAGTCTAGACTTTGCAGTTAGCAAATAATAAATCCACTTTAGTAGATTTGATAATTTGGTCTAATAAACTGGAGGACAAAACGGGGACCTATATCCCCCCCATGGACACAGTTGATACTCTGTCAGTCAGTAATTAGGTTCATCTAATGTGGGAGGGGATGAGTGGAAGTAAATGGGTTTAGCAGCTGATGTTTTTTACCAGGCTTTGTCCGGATGTTTAAGGCTGCAATAGCGTGAAGCTTGGAAGAAAAGCCTAAAGCAGGAAGAGGAGTTCTAGTGAATCATAATTAGTCCGCTTCAGTTCTCTCACATACTATTACCATCCTTATCTCAGCCAAATGTTTCATCGCCTGCTGCTCCATTAGTCTTCTTTCGGTGTCTTATCTGTCCTTGGCTCATTCTCTCCTCCGTCTTCCTTCTTCTCTCTTCCCATCATTCTTCTCCTGATTAGAGCGTCTCTCCCTGTAGGTTCTAACGAAGCCCAGATGACTGACAAGTCACACACAGCTGACCTGGCCTTTACCTGAGCGTTGCACGGCCTGAGTGACGCTGTGTTAGGTGTCCAATTACAAAGAGAGGTTCAATCAATAGCCCCCTTACTGCCTTTTTTTCTGGCTGCCTCTCATTGCCATGACTAACTGACTTGCTGACGATCCAACTGGGAATGTGTGAGGTGATTGCAAGCAGCTTTGGAGCCTGAATAATTACACTTTGCCAGGCAGTTGTATCCTGATAACACAGGTATTAGACAGAGTGAGCAGCAGCTCTACCGGCAGCTGGTAAAGTCTGTCAAATTGTCTTTTTTATCCGTTATGCCAAACATCAGAATTTGATATCATCTTGCTTGTTCATCCTGCTCTTTTTTTTTTTTTCTTGCTGTAAGTAGCGTCTGTTGTGCTTCAGAAATGTTTGACGTGACATGAACATCTGGAAGTACATAATGGAATTTGCCTCTTTTCTGTCATATGACATTGCTGAATGAGATGAGGGGAGACAAGTCTGTTTTTCTTCCTCTTTTATTCTTTTCTTCTCTCCTCTCTGCTCTTGTAAAAATGCATTAGAGGCTCTGCTGACTTGAATCAATGCTGCCCCCCCTTGCCCTATCATCAAAGTAAGATTTAAATGAATTAAAGCCCTCTGGTAATAAGGAGGTGGATTGAGGAACACTCTTTGTTTCACTGTTCTCTACCAAAAAATAGTGTCAAGAATCAGTTACAACCCAGCATTGAAGTCCTACGATTTTGGACTTGTACCTTCAGTTGACGAAATCAGAGTGGCGTTGTGCAATTGTAATCAGTACAGTGAAGGGAAAGAAGCTGGAAGAAGTGGAGAAAGAAACTGGTGCAAGTGAGATTACAGCAAACGAGAGTGTGTGTTTGCATCTGTCTGTGTGTTTGAGAAGCAAAGAGCGAGACGAAGTGAAGGAGAGTGCAAGCCAGAGTAGAAGAGAGGAAGGCAGAGGGAGGGGAATTGATATAGTGAGAGGGAGAGAAGGAGAGAGAGAGGTGGTTACGTGGAACAGCACCCCACTTCATCAGGCAGCATACGGCAGACCTGCAGTGCGATCACACAGCATGGCAATGGGGCTATGAGAACGCGAGACAGAAAGCTAAGAGAGAAGAGAGCCAGAAGGAAGGGGGGGGGGAGAGTAAAAGAAGCGCCTGAGGGATATGCTTGAATGAAAAGAAGGTGGTTGTGTAGGGATGATCACTGGCTGCATTGCTCATCGTGGATGTTGGAAGGACGTGGCAGCAGTGACTGAGGTTCAGGCAGGTTTGTGGTCTTCTCTGTTGAAGTAGGAAGCGTCAGGACGTTATGCCCTGTGAGCATTGAGGGGTAAGCGCGCGTGTGTGTGTGTGTATGTGTGTGTGTGTGTGTTCCTGCATCAGCGCTGCCTGCATGTCTCAGACAGGCAAGGGATGCAGCAAACCTCTGCCCTGAGTGCAGAGGCTGCTAGCTGCACCCAGCGTGGAGAAGAAGAACCAGGTGGGCTCGGAGCAAGAGTGGGGGGTTGCTCACCTCGTGAAGGAGCTAGCTTAGCATGCACTGTGGTCCCACGGTGGTCCTCGCTTCAAGGGAGAGAGAGCTCACCTGCTGTGCTCTGGATCTGAACCTGGATTTACTGCTCTGAGATAGGAGAAGCACGTTCTCCAGCGGAGCCGCACAGACAGCTGCCTTCTGAAGGAGTGTGAATGCTGGGCTGCACTGGAAGCACTGGAACAAGCAAGGACACTGAGCTCTTTGTCACACAGCTCACCTGGAGTGAGGAATATATTCTTGGATTTGAATATGAATTGAGGAGTTTGGAATCGGCACACTGGGAATCCAGCTTTTCTTTGTGGGATTTACAATATGTCTACCTGATCGTACTCTGTGTGGCTCTGGAGTAAGGACAAAACATGATTTGAGCAAATGTGTTTTCCTTGATCTAAAAAATATACATATATATAACATGAGTACCTCAACAGTACTTTAGAATGCTGCTACCTTCATTGTATGAGCCTTGTCCTAGCTCTCAAAGAGGTTGACCAATGAAGCCATGGGACTCAGCCAGAGCTTTACAAGTATGTGGTGAAAACCCTGTCCACTTTATTTTGGGGGATCTAAATACATATATATGTTTGTTGCACCCTAATTATTTTAGTACATTTGAAACTAATGGGAGATTTTTAGCACAGTAAAAGATGTGTTATATATGAAAATTTCTTCTCCCTGTTTTCCCTCAGCCTAAAATATCTTGCCTTTTTTATTTGTAGTGTTAAGTGTTGTTGTAGATAGAGACGTGTTGTTTCTTTCACACTTGCTCATCTGCTCACTAAAGGAATGTTTAGTGAACCTTGTTTGTTGGAAGATGCCACAGTGGCTCGGTCCAATGTAATTAGGAAAACAAAGCTTCAGATGGGCTTCCTTCCCTGCACTACCTCCACCCTCGCCTGACATCTCCAGTCAGTCATAGTCGCACCAGTAGGTGTAATATTAGTCTAGTCAGTCCCCTGCAGGGGCCCGAACGTTGCCTGCAGCACATCCTATCCTCCTCCTGTGTTTGAGCTTAGCCGGGCCCCTGCCTGTACAGTGGGAGCCCCTCATCCCCAGCCTGGACCCTGTCTCCCCCTCACCCTGCCTGGTGCTGCTGCACTCGGCTCTGCCTCTGCTGGCCGAGGATGATGTGGCAATGCCATGTGTCGTCCTCTGAGTGCCGCTGCTACCGGCTGAACGGCTTCTCCCTGCTGAAGCGCTTCCCTCTCTCGGCAGATGGGGCCTGTGGTAAAGCCCTGGACCAGCCGGTTGGAGAGTGGCTGGAGCACGTGGGGCTGCCGCAGTACGAGAGCAAGTTCCTGCTCAATGGCTTTGATGACCTACGATTCATGGTGAGTCAACTGCAGCATGTCATCACAGGGGTCTGTTCCACTTTATTTCAAGCCCTTCCCTGCCTGTGTGAGCCTGGCTTCGTTTGTCTTTTCATGTTACCACGCTGCTCTCTCACCCACTTGTCTCCCACAAGCTCCACCCCTTTTACTGCTCTTTCTTACCCACTCCTTTCACCCTTCCACCATAACAGTTTTGGTCTAATACTTAATACCTTGTCTTCCGCTCTCTGCAGTGCATGACCCAGTAAAGACTTAACACTCTGTAGTGAATTGTTGTTGGAAAAAATATGAACTACCACCAATAGAAAGACAAATAAGAAAAATCCACAGCTTTTATTTTCCTATAGAACTTTTAAGCACCTGACCTTCAACTGGTGTTGAACCATCTTCATGAAAATCATATTTACTCGGCCATGCCTTAAATCGGGCATGCTAACTTAATATGAAAACACACTGAATTTATGAATTTAACAGGTAATTGTTTTTTATGTGCCAATTGTTCTAAATGTAATGCTTCACAATGCTTTTAACAGTAATCCTAGCCAGATTTTAGCTAAATAGTCAAGTACAGTAGGACTCAGTTTTTAAATTTTCTGTAAATGTAACATAATACTTTTAGATATGTCAAACTTGAGAGCTAACAAAACTCTTCCTCGCCAGAATTATTCATGTTTGCAAAATGCCATTACAGTGAGAGAGAGCTTTTGTAGAAAAATCAAGAGGAGGTAGGTTTTGTATCTCATATTATTTTTGGGTGTGTTTTTGTATGAAATGTGCTCATCCACCCTAAACAAAAGGCAAAACACCTTTTGAAGAAGCTTATCCTTAAAAAGATTTTGGAAGTACATTCAGACACACTAATCCTAATTTTTCAACAACACCACTTGTGTCAGAAATGTTTACAGTATTAAACATCCCAGCTATGGTGAGAGGTTTCATAAAAGGACACCACAAAAGTTCGACTAAGTCATGCAGTTTAAAAAGTAGTTCTACCACAAATCTTCAAATAGTTTTTAACATGTGAATCTGGAGAAAGTAAATATAGAAAGTCCTTCTTGAGATTCTCTCAGTTATTTTGGCATTTGGCAAATAAAATGGTTTTGTAATCATGTTAGGACTAAAACAATGATCACTGAGTTGATTTAATGCCAGAATATGATTAATTCTTTTTATCTAAAAAACAAGGAAAAGAAATGTCCCATATGCACAGACATATGCCATATGCATAGACAGAAAGCTGTAGTGACAAAATAATGCGTCTCATGTAACATTTTCACATTCTTGTTATGAATTTCTCTTACTTTTTCTCCTACCGCGGGCTCCAGCCAGAGGAGCATATTAGATTCAACAAAAGTTTTTAACTTCAGATAGCTACGTAAATGATCCTCGTAAATGTGATGCGTTCCACCTGTGCGCAAATCAAAATAAAATTTCATTTATAAAGCAGTTTTCCTACAAGCAGCACCACAAAGTGCTTTACAAGGTAAAAACTGTTTAGAAACAAGCCATCACAAAAATGGTAGACATAGTTAAAAGGAGAACAAGCACAAACACCTTTCTCAGTTACACACAAACAGTACCCCCCTTACCCCCATCCCCCCTTGCAACATTAACTCTAACCCCTTCGTTACTCAACTGAAAATAAAAGTAAACACCTGACTTGACTCTGTTATGAGGAAGCTGTACCTTGGAGAACCGTCCACACTAGAGGTCAGTCCCACCACAACCACAGGGGGCGCCACCACAGCAACCACCCAGAGCAGGAAAAGCCAGGGTCCAACCCACGACCACAGGGCAGTAGTGCAGGACTGCTGGCCCTGCAGACAGGGATGATCACCATGATATCAACCCTGCAGGTTGAGCAGGCAGAGCCCCCAGCATGGCGGACCCTCATGAGAAAACACTGGAAGTAAAAATGTTGAAAGGAATAGAAACAAATACAATCAAATAACCTTAAAGACAGTAAGAATAAATAAAACAGCAAAACTAAAAGTAGACATTAAAGTGTTAAGCAAAGTAAAATGCGAGAATAAAGCAAAATAACAAGCAATGCAAAAATAAATGCATAAATAAAGGTAAGCAGGTAAATAAAAATAAATAAATAGATCGGATTCAGGTAAAAGCTAAGCTAAATATGTTGGTCAAAACATCTACTGTCTCTGCAGCCCTGAGGTTCTGAGGCAGGCTGCTCCAAAGACAAGGACCATAATGGTAGAACGAAGTCTCCCCATACATTCTGGTCCTGACTTTGGGAACAACTAAGAGGCCGGTACCAGAGGACCTCAGTGAACGAGCGCAAAAGTGAGCGCAAGTTCATGAAAATAGCAAATTTGCGTAATTACCCCCTGATAATTCAATATAAGGCTACGACTTCCAGTGTTTGTCAGACGATGTGGTAAATAAATTGCAAGAGCTGTGAATGACGTGCCAGCACTGTTACAGAAGGGAAAATATAAACTATTTGATCAGAATATTGTGTCAAAAGAATGTCTAGCAAAAGCAGAAAGGTCAGTGAAAACTACTGGTGGAGGCAGGAGGTGCAACATCTGATGTAATATGATGTACATCTACAGACCATCTGTCATCCCTTCTATCAGACATAAACATGAAAATCAAACTGTAATTTGATTAAGTCAGATAGACACAAACTGAAATATTCCATGTTTAGCATAATAAAGCCAAGAAGCTGCAATGGAGTTAATGAAAGCCTGTCTTGAAGTTAGAGGAGTTTCAAGGAGCAACATGTTGCTGAACCTCCTTTCTGAACTTTCTATACATTTTCTGTTCCAGATATTATTAGTTGCTTGATTCCACACAGAGCTAACTGACTGTTCTTTCTTTTGACGAAATGATGACTAATAAAACCAGTGTTCCCTGGGTAACCAGATCTAGTTTGTCGCTCTTCTACACGTTAGCTCCAAGCGAAGTAACCAATAGTTCTGTCATTAGCAGTATTGCCTAATAAAAGACAATTCCTTCTAAGTGACAACCAATATGGTCGTTTAGTAAAAAACTAGGTTTGTATAACAGCTGACTGATTGCACAAGACTCCAACGTCAAGTCTGGAGCACCTGTAAAATGTATTTGTACCCGTGAGAAGATTACAAATAGGAAGAAAGATTATGAATGCAAGATTTTCTCCTAAATCAATCATACAAACCATTTAACACCAAATTTGTTTGCGTGAGCACTTCTTGCATGCGGCCCAATGTCTTTAGCACTGTTATTTCAATAAAAGGTCTTCTTTTACACATTTTGAGATTACATCCACTTAGAAACAAGCAACAACCTGATACTTAAGTTTAAATTGAGTTTTAGTGGTGTTTTTTGTATAATATACATTTAAGGGGGAAGTAGAATTTAGAGAAAACACTTTTTATTGTTTCTGGTCATAGATTTTTATCAAACAATCTTTTGTGGTTGCACACCTACGGTACTTTCACCACTGCTCCCTCTTTTCACTTTTCCCAACACCCCTGTACTAACTGCACAAGATATCAAAGCCCTACAGCAGCATGTTTTATTTTTGTATTTAATGATGCTCATTTATATTATATTTAAATACACGTTAGAGATCTGACTTAGATCTTTATTCTCAAATGTATCATGTAGACTGTAAATAAAATATTTTTCTACAATTTTTCCAGCATGACTGTCAAAAAAAAAAAAAGCACATATAATTATTTAAACGTTGACACATTTTCCACACGACCTACTCTTTTTTTTTCCCCACAGAACTATGTCAGATTACATTTGAACATTTTCGCTCAACTCTAGCTCAAACGATGTCCACAAACTGACTAAAAGCCTTATCATGTTTCCTGTAAAAAAACATAACATGGAAAGCTGATAGCTTAGTCATCAGGGACTGTGGAAAACGGCATTAGATTTCCCTTCCACTGGTCATGTTTCTCAGAGAACACGGCTCTGTGCTGTAAAAAAGCCTGCCCAGAGGGCTAACTGTGGACATTTCTCAGACCACAGAGCTGTGTTAGGACCAGAGGTTATATGTTACATCTGTTTGTCACAGCTGAGCTTGGTTAACTGAGATCAGTTTGCTTAAAGGAAGAAAAAAAAACCCCACTCCGCTGGAGAATGTTACTCTCACTTTCTGGGACAAGTATCTGATGACAATAAAGTGGAGTCGTTTAAGAACTTATGATCACTTCAACTTTGATTTGAAGCACTGACCTGATCTTTAGATCCGTGAAGGCTCATGTGACAACAAGGCTGAATGAGTCATACAGGTCTTGATATGTCGAATTAAAGGATTACATCAAGAATGAGCTGCATGACATAAAGCTGAATCAATGGATCACTCATCTATTAATCTACTTTAATCCTCTTACACTGATATTCCTGCATACAGTACATCATTTGTCAACAAATACATCCAAAGCCATGTTTTTCAGTGTGTTTACCCCTTTTAACTTTCCCAATGAAACCTCACCTCCATTTGCTTTTTTTTATTTATTAAAACTACTTGTGTTATTAGGAAATCAGTGTTTGAAATCATAAAACATACTAAAAATGTATTAATTTAAAAATCTTTGCTCAGAGTTAGGCCTGTAGCATACAAGGAAAATGTACAGTTGTGTTAACATAACTATATGACAAATATACATAGAATAAAGCCATGTTGAATGTTTCTGAAAGCAAATGTTGGTACATGACGTCATGCTTTAGCTTGCATAACGTTGTGCAGTCTCTCTGCCAGCCTGTCACTAAAGTGCTTTAATTTTCAGGCAATGTACAAAATCTGCTCTTGTCGATATGTTTTATTCCATTGTTCCTGTAAATTTAGCTGCTTTCAGAAACTTTTCTTCCCCCCCAGCACTGCTTTTAGCTGCTTTTGGCTGTTTATTAATGACCCATCAAGCCGGTCCTGAGAAGATAAGCGTGTTCATTAATGAAGGCAACATAGTTTGTATGGAGTGGAATTCAGCACTGGTGATGTGTGTCTCCCCCACTCTCCTTTTCTTTTTAAAACAGTGTTGGTTAATGAATGCAGATTAGCAGTCCTATTGTTTTCTGGATTTCACAAACATCTCTCTTGGTAATATTTCTGATTTCTCACAACTTTATATTATCACACCCAGGGGAGACACGGTTGGCTGCTGCCGCACTTTGGAAGTACAAGTGCAAATGTAATGGAGTGGCTTCAATCAATGTTACTTGAAAAAAACTCTCCTCACATTGAAATATAAGTCTAAATATTTTCAGGTCATACATCCAAGTAGAACAAGAAAAAGGGGATTTTATAAGTGCCAAAATTGTTCAAGGTTTTTTACATAGATTGCATCTCTGTTTCTTCCCTCCTCTGCCTCCTGCATACAAGATCCCAATGGATTCTAGAGCACGCTCCCATGGGAGGCACGGCCTAAGGGGTTGTGATGCTTAACAGCCCACTTAAACTAAAAACAGCTTTGCACTGGAATCTCTGTAACCAACAATAAAGTTTATTGGAGTACAGCAAAAAAACTGAGCAACAGAAATAGCAAATGGGAAGCAGCAGTGCTGTCATCTGGGATGGTGCATATGTCGAGTGTTACAGCAGCAGCCCTGTTACTAAATGGATGAAAGAAAAAGTTGTAATGATACAGAGGGGAGCTCTATTTCCTTATTGACCAGCTATTTTCTGCTTAGTCATGAACATTTTGATAAATATCGTGTGTAAATTAGCTGTGCAACAATATTTCACTTCAGCCCACAGCCAAATTTCTATCAAACTGAACTTTGACCGCTCTGCAGAGCCTACAGCTATCAATTTTGCAAGACACAGCCCAAAATTGATGTTGTGCCCTGCACAGAGAATAAATGCGTTTCAGAGTGCAGTGCATTGGTCTCGCTTTGGGTTTTAAAGCTGCAAAATCTGTGAGCTTTAATTTTTTAGTTTAAAGTAGGAGTGGGCAAATTTTTTCATGTATCAGTATCTTATGACTTACATTTAAGTTATGCCCAGTTTAACCAAACTATTTCTGTCTGTAAAATAGTCCCCACCAAAGAAACAAACAAACAAAAAAAAACAATTAAGGCCAAAGAACCTTTCAGAACAGATATACATTTAAATAGAAGCTGACGTGCGAGTAACAATCGTACACCTTAGATGTGGAATGGCGGTGTTGGAGAAGTTTTTTTCAACTAGGCAGCTCAACTACTTTGAGAAGGTGTTTGAACCCTTTGTCTTCAACAGTCTTGAACAGAACTTTGCATTTGTGGCTGCTTGAAGGTGGCGCAGTGGTTAGCACACACGGCCCATGTACAGAGGCCCTAGTCCTTGATGCGGGCGACCCGGGTTTGAATCTGGCTCGTGGTCCTTTCCTGCATGTCTCTCCCCCTCTCTCATACCCCCTTTCTTGTCAGCCTACTGCCTGAAAAAACAAGCCACTAGTGCTGTAAAAACCAAAAATAAAACCTCTTTCCACATCTTGCTTTTCTTCTCATACATTGTCTGTTTGGGTCCAGCGACTGCCTCTGGCTGCGATGTTGCTTGCAGTCCTTCAATATTTGGGCCTTATGTGTGCTTTCTCTTCAAGTTATTAAGTTTTGTTGCCTTCTTACGTGCGAACCGTGTTTGAGCAAACTTTGCAAATTCCTTTTGTTTGCCCCTTGTTATTTGGGGAAAAGTTAAACCATTTCCCTATAATGGAAATAGAATTGTTTTTAGTGAACAACTCCTCGGTTTGGCTTTTAGCCATGACTCTCCATGTGACTACTACAAACATAGAGGCAGGTAAAAAAGTGAGTTAGTGAGTTGGTTAGTCGCCATGATTGGTCAGTCAGATTAGCCACATAATACGTCAGAACTGTATTATATAGAATATGACCTAAACGATTTCATTTATCTTCTCACTTTGGCAGATTGTCTGCACGTTTTAAACCTTCACAATCTAATATCACCATATTGCACACCCATATTTGAAGGGAAAGATAAGACACCAGAATACTCCCAAGGCGTATTTAGAAGTGTGTGGATTAGCCTGACCACAAAGTGAGCTGAAAGCAATCAGACCTTCAGGGTAAAATTGTGCTAACTATTGATACAATAAATAGCAAAGTTAATTCTCAAAATTCTCTTAATTTTTTTGTAAGTAAGTAGGAATTTGGTGGGTTAGTATCATTTTTGACGTTCCACAATACTTCACAAATTAATTTGTACAGTTGTACTTAGATGTCCTGCTGAGAGTAACTCCTGTATGAGTTACTTATGGTCCAAAATGTACCTTTGAGGGGAGGTAAGGTCACAGTATGTGCACTTAATATTTCTAATATTACCAACAAATGAATTAGGTTAAATGTGCACCATTATTCACAGCCAATACATATGAAGTTGGCTTTCTGAATATAGTATTTACCTGACTTAGTACTTTTAATTGTGATAAAATGCAATTATAAATATGTACAATGAACAATGTTTTTTCTTTGGCTCATTTCTCAATTTTCCAGGGTAGAATCTCGGATTCTTGCAAACTAATTTAAGCTGTTTGTTTTTAAAGGATTTAAAACCTCCAAACAAGGAAACTACAGCAAATAATTGCAAATAGAAAATAACATAATTCACTTGTTCTAAGGTCTTTCTGAAAAAATGTACCTCCGAATTATTTATCATCCAAATTTATTCTCCTGTGTCTGCTACAAAAGTTTCTCTAGCCTTCAAACATAACCCTCTGTATACTTGTTAATGCATTTTGTATTTCATTGTATATATCTTTTAACCTTTACCATTATAAGAGATTTTCTTGAAACAACACAGACAAAGCTTATTTTCTGTTGGAATTTCAAAGTCGGTGATTGTAGGAAACTCCCCCGGCAAAAATGCGACTGGGGCTGTAGGTCATCAGGCATGCAGATGCTCTTGTTTATGTCACATCTAATGTGTCTGCTGAACTTGATGCATCAAAGAGATAAATAATTAGACTCACTATAGCCAAATTACCCATGCAATCTTCAGAAAGATGTGGAAGTTGCAAACAAGAGAAAGGTCAGAGTAGTCAGCCCAGCGTTGTGAATGTTTAATATTGTGCCCTTTTAGGTGGTGCCAGACTTGTTTCAGATGTGATCGATCAGAACTCATTTGTGGGACTCTGTGTAAAGGTGGTTAGACTGATCAGTAGATGGCAGCACTATGGCTCATTTTCTATTCAGGTTTGATTGCCATTGCAAAGGCCAGATTGCTGTTGTGATATTTGAAAGAAAGTGATTTAGGAAAATATAAATAATTATTGTTTTCCATTTGCATACATCACAGAGTCAGATTTTACTCACAGCAATTTTTATCCATGCAAATTTTAAAAAAAAGTAAGATGCCTCCAAACAATAATTAAGAGTGACACCAAAGAAAACTAAACAAAGTACATAAAGTAGCAATGATGAGCAGCAAAAAGGAAAATCATATAAACTGTTAGGATTTGGTATTTGCATGAGTATTCACTGTAAAACAGGTTGTCTTTTATTGACATAAGTTCAAAATAAACTGGTTGCCTCTTGCATCATTTTGGTTTTTAAAGATTATTTTAATTGCTTACTGCCAGAATAATGTGCAAGTCAATTAGTGAAATCCAAATTACAAATTTATGTACATTTTCTAAACATTAGGTTGAATTAAACGTTTTGACTTGAGTCAAATTCTTGAGTGTTATCCCACAAGCTTCCTGATATCTGTCACTCATTTGGTGACCAATTTCTCCTGCCAGAACATTTGTGATTTAGTTTTGTTTTTAGGAAACTCACACATCTTTTCAGCAGTGCACACAAATATTCTGCAGAAGTGAGATTATAAAAGTGGCCAATCTAAATCCCTGTTTTTGTTGTCCCTACCTTCATCATAAATAATTTAAAGGTATACTTCAGGTCATCGTCCTTTTGCTTTTACCACTGGTGGTCAAGCTTAAATTTCCTGACTGATGTCATGAGATGTTGCTCTTTATTCCATATTTTCAGGGAAGTTCACACTTTTATGAAACTGTGAAACACTCCCCCAACATGTTGGTATAACCCTCACATTTTGTTCAGTTGTCATGTCTCATGCTTTTAATAAATCCAAATCAGAATGAACAGTTTACCTTTTACTACTATCAGTGCAGCCCTGCTTAAAAATGTCTGGAGGACTAAAACTATAAGTACTTTTAAAAATCAATGAAAATGCTTTTAAAAACTTCTAAAGTAATCAGGTTGGAAATGTAAAGACTTTAAAACCAGTGTGATATGATTTCTTTCTGGTCCTTTCCTGCAATTCTTTAGCTGAAATTTATGCTGTAAAGTAATCTCCCCAGTGGAGCCATTCTCTTCTTTCTAAGATCAGAAGTGAGTTTTTTTCTTTGAATTTCTATAACAATCACAAAAACTCAATTATTGCCAATTATTATTATGTAGAAAATTCTCTGTAAATGTTTCCTTATTGTGTTAAGTGATGCTTAAAGGTGCTTCAGTTGGTCTTTAGTCAACAGGATATAGAGCTTACTGTTAATATGGCTATGAAAATAAATGTTTTATGACAACTTTTTTGTCATGTTTATCAAACTCCTCTATTGTAACATTTTAGAAATATTTCCTGGAAAAAAAACGTTAAAAAAGCAAAAGAACGAATAAAAAAAAAACAAACAAAAAAAAAAACACAAAAAGCCCATATAACGACACAAAATCCCATGAAAAATGCTATAATTACAGACTGTAAAGTGTATTGAAATCATTTATTATGTTGAAGTGTTTTTGTTGTCTTTTTTTCTCATCCATCTGTTAAAAAATTCATTTATTCCTTCACTCATTCATTCAACAATCAGAAATGTCATATCACTGTGATATATATTGATATTAAGCTAATGTCCACACCTAATTTAAAGGATTAAAGAACTGTGTGACCTCAAACTAAGTCTTTTCGAACTACATGAAGTAAATCTTAACACTGACCAGGATGCATTGGCTGCATTTGTTCACCGTTCATTAAACGTTGGTTTTTCTGCACTGTATAAAAAAAAAAAAAAAACTACAAGGAATCAATGAGGAAAATTACTGAAAAATAACTGAGAAACATCCCAGCGAAAATCATTCAGTGCAATTCTGGAGCAACAGGAATCTCAGCATGTTTGCTTTGTTGTACCTACAAACTACCGTCAAGAGAGCTGAAGATACTGTTCTGTGTATTTTGCAAAGTTCTCCTTACTCTCCCCTTAGAGCAAAGAGGCCGGAACTAGCATGGTTCAGTGAGACTCTCTGCATGTGATGATTGCTGTGAGATGTGGCTTTTGAGGGATCATAAATTATGAACAGCTGTGCGCCCATTCTCATAATTTTTACACGACGATTATCATTTTGTGCTCTTTTTATGCCACCAGAAGTGGGGCGGCTGTGGCTTTCATTCTCTCTGCCTGTATGCCTACACGTTTCCTCTCCGTCCAACATTCAACATAATTTCCTTCTTTTTTCTCCTACCATAACTCATGCTTTGTTGCTTTAATTTCCAAACAAATGTGGCAGTGAGGCGTATTGTCTTGTGTAGAGCATCTAAAAGTTCCCCATCGTGCATTTACATTGCTTTTCTACTGCATTAATATTGCATCAGACTGTGCAGCCCTTTCTGTTTCTGTTGGTATAATGTGGAACTGAGCATACATATTGTAACGCATAAACCTATTTTTCCTCATCGGTTCACCATTAACGCCCACAGAATCTTGAAATAGTAACAAAATTTGTTGTATGTCCATTTTTTTTTTACAATTCCTCTGTGGGGCAGACCAATAGAGCAATTCTAATTCAATGCTGCTTTAACTGAGTGCATTTAGTGAGATGAAGGACTTCTTCCATGGCTACATCTGCAAGTCGTATCAGATTAAATCAAGCCACCATAGCTCATAAGCTATGTAAGAACTGAACCATACATTCCCGTCACATGTTTCAAATGCAGCATGAAATAATAAGTTTGCAGAGTCCCCCAAGGCATCATCAAACTTCAAACTGTGTTAATAAAAGTGGAATATCTATTTTGGGCCTCCCTCACGTCCGACTCAACTTCATTTTGACCTTTTATTACAGCGATCAGCGAGTAATCTCCTGACTTCGCCCAGATCCAGGCCTATGGATGCAGCTGCATTGTGTGCTCTGAAATCAATCCAATGAAAGCCGATTGAGAAAAGACTACGGGCTATTTTAACAGTCTTTGCCAGGCAGAATCAATCAGCAGCAGCACTGCGTGAGGAAAGAAAAAAACTTTTAGTTCCTTGTTTTCCTGCTTGTCCTGTGACTTTATTCCTGCCTACTGACTGAATATCTCCAATAATTAGACAAGAATTAGTCGTTTTTTTTGTTTTTTTTTTCAGGATATGAGATAAGATTATAATTGCAGATTGTTTGAATGGCCTTAATCAATCAGAAATTGTGAAAGAAACAGTGAAATGATGGATGCTATTTTGTGGCCCACACTGAGACAGCAGCAAAGGCGTCTTGTAGATGCTGCTGCTGCTTTGCAGGCTTTGTTCTCTCTGAGTCGCACCAGATTAGATTGATTACTCTTGGCATGCACAATTTATTTGACTTCATTGTCCTCCCACTCTGTTGTTAGTGCTTATGTCAGAGATGTGCATATTCTGCGTGTTTGCACATGTTCGGTCACAATTTGCGGTTCTCTGGAAGTGTGGCGTACAAGTCAGAAGGTTTTATTGAGCTGATATATTCTGAGCAAACAGTGTCTGTTGATATGTGTGTAAAATAAGATGTACTACTTGATATGCAAGAAATTATTTTTGTTTGTTTTTTTTTTTAAGTCTGGAACAAGAATTGTGTCCAAGAGAGACTGTTTGCATGGATGCTTCCGGTGATTTTGTCCGTGTGGTTGCGCTTGTGTGTGAATGAGTTTATTTGCATGTTTTTCTCATGTTTTTGCACATGCAGGGAAGTAACGTGATGGAGGACCAAGATTTAAGAGACATGGGGATCACTGACCCAGGACACAGAAAGAAAATCCTCCATGCTGCACGCAGCTTTCCCAAGGTAGTTAACACCACAACAAGAGAAATAGACTCAAGTGCTTTAACAGCAGTTGTCAATTAGTGAAAATGAAGCGAAATAAAGGTTTTGATTGCAAATGGATGTAAATGTGATCTTGTTCCCTTCAGCACTAGTCCTTAAAGTGGAAATAATAATTTTCTGCACATAACACACTAATCAGTTTCAGGCTAAAAACTGGCACGCAAATGAATCTGAAATGCTCATCCATTCATGAATGTATTCATGTTGCTGTTTTTAAAGAAAGCTTAACTAAGCATTGCATTTATCAGCTGCAGGATTTTTGAGCTGAATTCCTGTTTTGAATGCTTTTATTTAGGCATTCTCTTTTAATTGTTATCTTACACTTTCAATCTAGTGTACATTTCATAATAACTTATGAGTAGATGAGTGAAGGTTAGGGGTGAATCAAATATGGCCACGGTTGATCTAGATGCTTGAACTACAAGCAAAAAATAACAACACATTATAAGGCGTCTAACTAAACATTTTCGCACTTGCAGCATAGATTTACAAGTTGTATTATATTGGATTATGATTTTTTTTATCATAACAAGACATAAATAGATACTTCACGTGTGTTTAAATTGCTTAATGACTCTAGGAAATTCCCTATACATGTGGTCTTTTGTTAGTAGAACACGGCAGAGCCATGCATTGGTCTTGTACAAATTTAAAATGACCTCAATCTATGTCTTTCATTTCTCAATTGAAGCAAATACTACAGCATTTGCTTTCATACGCCTCTTTCTGTCTGTAGGTCAAACCACTGGGTTGTGACGGCAGCACATCTTTAGCCTCTTGGTTGGACGGCCTTGGCCTGCATGAGTACCTTCCAAACTTTCTGTCTAATGGCTACCGAACCCTGGAGTGTGTAAAGAACTTGTGGGAGCTGGAGATTGTCAATGTAAGATTTCCTTAAATACTACATTTTTCTATGCTTTTGAATGTTTAGTCATTTAAAGTAAGGTGAATTGTTTTTTTAAGCTCTGTTTCATTAAAACTGTTTCTCACAGGCACAGAAATGTAGTGGATTCTGTTTGAGGTTAAGAGGTACTTTAAACTGGAGAGCTGAAAAATCTATAAGTGCTTCAGTATAATCTCCATACAACTACAGCTCAGACATTTTTTTAAATCACTGGGTAATTAAAAGATAACTAACAGATAATGCCAATTAAGGAAAAAGAGTGGTGAGTGATGATAAGAAAAGTCTAATTAGGTGTTATCTTTAGGGAAAAGTGTGACATGTTATGATCAGCAGTGATTGTGTAGGAGGTTGAACCAATATGGCATTATAACGGTTGATTCATTAGGATGAATCATGTTCTGTTGCAGTGCAAATATTACTACATTGCTACATTTTATTATTTTCTTGAGGTCTATAAAGTTTTCCTGAAATTTGGAATTTAAAAATAAAAAGAGAAACAGAAAAAAATAGCCAGCCTACTATTGTCATAAGATCTGAAAGCAGTTACATTTTGTTTTTATTAATATCACACATTATCAATTATCTTTTATTTCTTTGGTCTGCTTTTGTCTTTACAAAACAACCACAAACGTATTTTACCAAGATTCGTTTTTAATAGACCAACATAAAAGAGTGCATATTTTAAAGTTGAAAGAAAATGTCATATAAGGTTTCACCTTTCTTACAAAACAATACGAAAACTGTTCTGTTGCATATCTGTTCCTCCTGCTGATTGGTAATTTTTTTAACTATCTATACTGCATTAGTGCTGCAATTATTTGGAGGTATAAAAGTCTTTTGATAGCTTTTTGTATTTTTTTTAATATTGATCAAAACTATCTAAGTCTAGGCTAGGCTAAAAGTTACTTCACGAGGTCTATAAAGTAGCCTGATGATGAGCTTGGAGTCAGAGGCTTTTCACGAAGAGCCGTCCAGTCTCTGTACAAATGGAGCACAAATTATTTTGTGGCTGGTTTGTGTTGCTGGGATTAAGTAAGACCTGTTGTTGAAGCATGTTGGTCTCTGGCCGGGCAGTCGTCCGCCAGAGGTCTTGTTATGACTTCATGACAGGCTGCTGCAAAAGAGAGATAAGAAAAAAGAAAAGTTCCAAAGAAAATTTCGGAAGAAGCAAATTATTGTTCGCAGGAAGTAAGAGGGAGCTGATTGACAGGGTAACGGACAATAAATGGAAGAATCCAGTGAAGAACAAAGACAAGCAGTAAGTTTGCATACTGAGGCTGAGGTGGAAAAAGACAAAAGAAGAGCTGATGAGTGGAAATATGAAGCTGAGGCAGAATGAAGGCAGGGAAGCTGAGAGAAGACTAATCAATAGAAATGAAGCTAAGCTCAGACACAAAGCTATTAACCAAGAGGAAAAGATAAAAATCGATCTGAGAGAAAAAAAATCACAGTATGACGAACAGAACACAAGAATAAAGTAAGAAATTAATCCCCAAACCATTAAGTAACATGACAAGACCTTAAATGGCAAAAATAAATACAGAAAAAGCACCAAATAAAGCAAGAACCCTCTAGTAAGCAACATAAAATGCTAAAACACTCAAAATGAAAAAACTAAACTCTTGAAGGACGTTACAAACCTTGGAACATATTGAATGACACTGGCCATTATCTCATGGTTTGGATTATACAGTGGGGAAAATAAGTATTTAGTCAGTCACCAATTGTGCAAGTTCTCCCACTTAAAAAGATGAGAGAGGCC
>JAUZNJ010004404.1:0-18500 GCA_034780135.1 Jordanella pulchra | reverse complement strand
GTTATCTGCCAATATTCCTGCTGTTAAGTTAATTTTCTCTCTTTAATGTTTTTTTTCTCTGCAGAACTAACATTGTCAACACTTCATCGACAGAGCATTTGGTGCCAATACACTGTTCCTTAGCTATAGATTATACATTTTCTCTTGAATGTATTTTTTTCGTCCATTGTGGAGATATGAACATGTCCGCATAAGTGAAGGTGTTATCATGGTGACTCACTACAGTATTTATTGTTTTTCTATCCTACTAATTTAAACATTTGCCATCATCAAAGAAGCCACTTAAAAAGCTACTGTTGATATTAACTATTTATCTGTTCTTTCACATGGAATTTTACTCCTGGACTAATCTTATACTTTTCTTTCTGTTTATGCTCTGTCTTCTCAAATCTTCAGTTATTCGTGGAAAGGGCCACTAACTCTCAGGCTGGTTTTGTCATTGTTCTCCCATCTTTACCAAATGAATGATCAGTATTAGGGAGTGATGTAAAGTTAATGAACAAAGTTGTATTTTATATATTTTTTTTAAATGCTTCCTATGGAAAAGGGATATCTGCAAAATCAGTGATTCAATGCCATTTGCTTGGTGAATTCAAGTATATAGACTTCAGCAGCTACAGGATGGTAGCACTGACCTCAATATGATTAAAACCCTCAAAGGGTTAATCCTCAACCACCCACCAGGAGAAAAAGACTGCGAAAAAGAGAGCACAAACAATTAGGTAAAAGCTGAGCACATATCTAAACTCTAGACAGTCTCAACTTAATCATTTATAATCAAAGTTCTTGACAGCAATTATTGTGAAAAAGCAGAGATAAGATAAAGTTAAAAGTTTAGCTAACAAAACTTGCAGCACTAGAGAAGAGAGGTAGAATGAGGCAGAATGATAAAAAGTGGTCTCTATGTCCTCCAGCAGCCTAAGCCCATAGCAGCATAACTGTAGAGATGGCTCGGGAAAACCTCAGCCCCTCTATCGATAGGTTTATCAAAAAGAAAAGTTTTATGCCTAATCTAAAAAGTAGACAGGGTGTCTGCCTCAGACTTTAACTGGTAGTTGGTTTCACAGGTAAGGAGCCTGATAACTGACACATCTTCCTGCCATTCTATGGGTTCAATTCCAGGCCCAGGGTTTTTTTTACATAAAGTCTGTATGTTTGTACATGTATGGATTCCCTCCGGGTACTCCGGCTTCCACTCATGGTCTAAAAACATGACTGTTTGGTAAATTGGCTTCTATTAATTATCCTGTGTTTTCATGGTTATATGTCTCTGTGTGTCTCTGCGTTGCTGGCGACATGTTCCAAGGTGTACCCCGCCTTTTGCCCATAGACTCTTGGAGATAGGCAACCCTGACGGAATAAGCAGGAGAAGATGGATGGATAAAAAAATGTCTCAAAGACAAATAACGTTTAATCTAATTCCTACGGCACATTCAAGACTTTCTTAAAGAATGTTGTGATCAACAATATTATACTCACATAGCTAACTTTGACTGTTAATGGGCAGTGTTTTCAAATGAACACTTTTCATTTATCCTACGTATTTAATTTTTTAAAGACTTATTAAAAAAAACAGCCTCTGTGGTTTAGCAGGCTTAGTTAAGTTAAGGGATGCTTAGTTTTATACATCTTACCCTCTTGGACAGCAGGCTGTGTGCATCTTTGATACAAGGAACCCAAGTTTGAATCCTGGTTGCGACTGAAAAGCAAGTAGTGATATACACTTATGCTGTGTCCTAAATAGTCTAATTACCATCCTTAGCTCCTGTTCCATTAGCTTTCATAAGGTAAACGGTAAGAAATTTACCATCAGTAGAAAATAAACCCTGAATGCTTATAATTCATATCACTTAAACGATTTTTGTTTGCTCCTTAGTGCCAGTGCGGAGCCACACACGCTCATTATGCTAAAGGAACTATGGTATGTTACTGTATGTGTAGTTTTTTAGCAACATTAAAGATAACTTAAAAAATAAAGAAAATAAACAACGTTTAAGCAGTTTATCTGCGAACTGTAAAGCAGGTATAAAACATTTTTCTCTACATATTTATCCTCGTAAAGATCCTATGTATAATACTTTAAAATTTGGATTTTGTTCAAAGTAGTACTTGGTTAAAGATAAATTTTCTTTTGTTGAGGTAATAATAGCTCAGTTGCAATTGTTAGAGCAAAATGAAAAACAACTTTTGTGCTCACAAGGTTTCAAAACGAGCAAATAAGATTTTGTAACACATCCACGTTTTTATGGATGCATTCTTCTTATCTTTAAAAGCAGTTTTGCAGAAAACAGATTTATATTGTTTATTCATCTATTTCATACATCTTTATGCGTACAAAGAACTGTTTTGGTTTTCAAATTCCCGTTTACATTCTTTATGATCAGAATAAATGGTTTTATTAATAAAAATAAAATAAAGCTTTCCATTAGCTTTTTCTAAAAATGGCAGATTTCACTTGGTGTAATTGTTTTTTTTTTCTTGGGGTCAAAATAATATCAGTGTTGTTACAGATATTGTGCAGGGCAACTTCCTGAAAAAATCACTAGATGGTGCTTGCAGCCCTTTTTGATTTTTTTTCCGTACTGTGCATGTGTCTGGGCACGTGTGCCTGGATACATGAGGGGATACAGTAAGGAGTAGTCAATGAAAACTGGATACAGATTTTACAAAAATGTTTCATTTAAATGCTGCTGAGGCATTTAAATGCTATTTTCCAATAGGCAACACAGACCCAGGCACACACTCAAGCTGCGGCAAATTACCGGGCCTGATTATACTTGATTCTACGCTGATTGTTTTCATTTGGAAGCAGTTTATCTGTACGGAGAAACTGAGACACCAGTCAGCCGTGTTTCTTTGATGGAAGGCCAGCAACTGTTATGAACAGATGACCTGGCGTTCAAGCCTGGACTTCCATAGC
Source organism: Jordanella pulchra (assembly GCA_034780135.1). Classification (NCBI taxonomy): domain Eukaryota; kingdom Metazoa; phylum Chordata; class Actinopteri; order Cyprinodontiformes; family Cyprinodontidae; genus Jordanella; species Jordanella pulchra. Next base: position 15,580 of record JAUZNJ010004404.1, on the reverse strand, counting down.
TGAAACATAATCGTTATTTTATCAAAACACCAGCAATTAGAGTTGCAAAAGCTGAAGGAAAAGGGGATCTATGTTAAGGATGATAAAATATTCTCAGTGGCACTACCAAGGGTGGGCTGGGGGAGGGCTATAGTCGACTCTTCATATTTCCTGGACCCCCTTCTGCATGCTCGCTGGTCAGAAACTCATATGTTTTTAAAATGCATAGCTTTAGGAAGACGAGAAGGTTTATAGGCTACATTCTTTGATTATCCTTCGCATATTATGTTTGTTTTTTTTCTATTCCTGACATCCAGCATTTATATAAAAGATAAAGATTATGAGTATTTTAATATTTAATAATCGTGGATGTTAAATAGTTTGGAAATGTAAACAAACATTCCAACTTATGTCTGATTATTTCTTTGTACCTGCTTAAAAAACATGAACATTGAACAAAAAGGTTCTATCAATATTGTTTTTGTTTTATCTGACCTTAATTATTAAAATATCTGAATTAAATGCCTATGTTTCACCTAAAGTTTTGCTATTTCAACCTCAGACAAGTAGTACAAAAACAGTAAACTTTTCTTATCTCATCATAAAAGCCAGAATGAGATTCAGTCTAAGAATTACCTATGTTTAAAATAAAATGAAAAATTTGAAATTATTGCTTACTTGGATTTCAAATTTACATGTAGAATTTGACATGTACAAGTGAAATGGAAATACACCCGATGTTGCAATCCTATAATTAAATTGATTCAGCATTAAATATATAGGTTAAAAATGGGAAATATATTAATCATTTTTTAAACAGAAGCTAAAACAATATTTTTTTATTAAAATGAAAGCATGATAGCTGTTTATATTGTTATCAGCACTTTCATCTTTCTATGAAAAAAAAAACATGTTTTTTTTCCTTCACCTACAGTATTAATCCCTGCCTTCAGATAAACATGCCCGTTCTGATACTTTAGAGACTGAGAAGCACATTTCTGCCTAGAGGCCATTGTCATGTTAGCGGCGTAACTGCTGTCAATGTTAAAGAGGTTAACTGGAACCGCCAGAATGGATGTAACAGTGATTTAATCAACAGTTAGCCACATTTTTATGTTTCCCCTTAATGCATTCAGCTAATCTTGGGGGTATCCCCATTGCTCTGTGAGGCGAGCAGTGTCATATCATACTGTAGCAAAAATCCACACCCGGGGGGCACAGTCGCCTGCCCGCCAAAAAGTCATTGTAACACCTTCTGTCACGCTGAATGTTAGCATTTTTCAGAAGTGATAGTTAGACCACAGCATAAAGGGCATGAATATGTCAGTTTGGATCTGAATATGAGCCATCAGCCTGCCGTGTGTTTTTTTCTCTTTTCCCTCCACTCAGCGGGCTTTCCATAACCATGTCAAAGCAGAAAAAAGAAAAAGATTTCCGCCAAAGGCTGCATAAAGCGGACAGAAGAATAAAGGATTTACCTACACTTTCCAAGCTGATAGGTTTCATTCCCAGAAGTCTGTCTTTTCACCTAACTACCTACCCCCTTTTTCTATTTATTGGTTACGCCTGTACTGTTTAGAGGCAATTAAGGAAGCTAATTGTGGGGATTTCTGAGGACTGGGTATTATAGTAAAAAGTAAAGAGCTAATGGCTAATTGCCCAAGCAGCTGCTAGTGTTTATGAAGGAGAAGCGAACATGCCAAGGGATCTACCAGGCATAGACAGCAAGGAGAGCGAGGGTATGTGTGTTGGTGTGTGTGTGGTGCGCTGTCTCTGTAAGGGTGCAGAGACTCATCATTGCTGTGGATCCAGGGGACGACTCACTCTGGGCAGCTGCCAGTTGTGCGTGGAAAATAGGAGGATAAAAGCTAAACACACAAAAGCGTTGGCATAAATAATAATCACCTCTGATGGTCTCTGTTGATGCATCTCCAGTGTTTGTATGAAAAGGGTATATCCCAATGTTTATAGCAGCCCCTCCCCGCCTAACAACACCCATCCTGTCAGACCCCCTCTGGGCTATTGGTGCCTTGTGGATGACAGTTAGCATGTGGCATAGCTCTCTGAAGTGGAAGGCTTCCAGGATGCCGGCTTACTGTGCCAGCTTCACCAAGCTGGGATTTCGCCCGTTTCACAATATCTGCCAAAGCTCGGGAATGTGAGTGAAAGCATTTGAAACAATGTGTAGTTCTGCATTGTTAGATCAGTTGACTTTGGCTGCGTTTGGACATAGCCCGAGGAGCTTTGGCTTCTTGCTGAAAAGAATCCAAGAAACGCGCTTGGTAACACGAGGCAAAAAGAGGAAGTGCTAAAGGGTATCCAACTGTACACTGTTTAAATTGAGATTACAAGCAGGAAGGACCAAAGTGATCACAGAGACCTCCTTTTCCTCTGATTCACTTACTATTCAGCAGTAGATTTAGGAAGTTCACAACTTTTTTTGTGATGTAGGAAAATAGGAAAGCCCTTGAAATTGAGAGCAATGGGATAAATTGTCAAAGGGAGGATTAGCTCCACAAATAAAGAACTGTAAATAGCAGTCAGCTGACCTTTTGAGCAGCTCATGCCCCCATTTAATCTCCTTCTGTTATCATTTCATAAGAGCTTACCTTACTTTACCACTTATAAGCTAACTATTCCAGAGCTGTGGATGTAACCATCGCATTTGAGTTTATTTCTCTTGGAAGTTAGGTATTTCAATGACAATAAAAGGCCACATTATTTAATTTGATTGTATCTTATTTTAGAAAATTATTTTTTAATTTCATAAAATATGAGAGATTCTGACACATCATCAAACCGAAATAATTCTTTTCCTGGTAGAAATTGTTCTTCTGAGCCACATATCTATGTATCTTTATTCCACAGTCTCTTTAGCATATATAAACTGACATATGATCCATCAGACATGTCCCACTGGCAGATTGCTCATTTTGATAACTGTATGAAAGAAGGAAGAATTAAACAGGATAGAAGCTAAATGAACAGCAGATAGTTTCCATGTAAAAAAGCATTTATGATTAAGTAGTTAAATGTGCTGTAAAAGCAAGAATGACAAGATATGTTTACTAACTGTATTATAGCATGTAAGACAAAAATAGTTACTTTCAATTGGTGTCAAAGATAGCAAACCCTGTTGTTTTTTTTAATTATTTCTTTTTACAGGAGATCGTGTTATGTGGTTTTATCTCCCCTCATCTGGCGTAAGTTGGTCCAAATCAGATCGACCTGGAGGCTAAAGTTAACAACTGGTCTGAAACACAAAGTGGACTGACATCTAAACAAGAGACTAAATGATGATTAAGAACAATATTTTATGAACCTTTCAATAGTCAGCAGTGGTTATTTAGAAAGATGTCAATGATAATTTACTCAGGAAATGGAGGGAGCAGATGGTGCCCAATCAATGATCTGCCTGTGAGGACAAAGCATTTAAAACCTTCCAGGCAGACTACATACGAGTTATAGAAATCAATAAAATAGAGTTCACTTAAGCCGCTCTTGAACCAGCTTTATTTTAATACCAGGCAAATAGCTGGACTTTACATTTTAATATTACTGCCGGAGCGTCACGCCTCCTTTTCTACTATAAATGAAATCGACTTTATTGTAAACATGATGACAATTTAAAGGTTTAATAAAGAAATATTTGCATTCAAGGCAATGATATTTTGAGAGTACAGTTTTTGTAGATGTCATAAGTCTACTTTTTGGTCCATCTCAGATTAACCATTAGTTTTAGCCTCCAGAATCAATCAATCCAGGTTAAAACCAAATGAGTAATCTACTGTTTGATTAAGCCAAACAGTGTGGACGGCATAGATGATCTTTGAAACAAAGATTGAATAAAAGGACTCTAGAAGTCAAGCAACACTTTCAGAAAATCTCCTTTTTTTTAGGCTAACCTCCAAAAGTTAATTTTACTGTAATGAAATAACACAATTTTAGTAGAACCAATTAACCTTGGTCTCGACCCCCTCAGGGCTTCACTTAACATAGATTCAACTTAAAGTTGACTCCAGCACAGCTCTAGGTGTTAAAATTAAGTTTCAAGACCCTCTCTTATGATCACTATTTTGGCTATTTAGGGAAAAATACACTATATTACAATACAATGATCCATATGTGCTGGGTCACGTAACTTATAAAGGGGGATTTGAAGGAGAGAGTCATTTTTCAGACCTGTATCAATTCTGAAGGGGCACAAAGGCAAGAGGAGGCGTTTCTGCACTTAGCAGTCCACTCTGACTGCTCATTTATCCTGTTTATAATAGCAAAGCTGATGATAGATGTCCCAAAGAGTGCAAATGTGCCAAAATATTCATCAATTGGAGTCGCCCTAATTTGCAGCGGAGGAAAACCAATAAATTCAAATGCGAGCGACAGTCACGTTATATTATATATGAATATGCAAGACCATGGGTAGGACATTAAGATTAATCTGGCATGCATAGCACTTTTACCACACGGAGACGTTGTGTGACGAAGGTGAGAATTTGGGAAACAAAGAGCGCTGAGCTTGGAGAAAATGCTGAATCTCTAATTCTTCAGTGATGCTTCTGAAATTTCCCCATTAATGTTTGAAAAATAAGAAAGTATAAACTGAGCCTCAACAATTCTTTGCTGATTAAAGGCAAACCAGGAGGCCGCTGCTGCTTCCACTTAATTCTGATGTTCAAACGTATAGGATCACATAAAAACTGGCCTCTGATGTTTTTGAATCAGGAAAAATGTAATTTTTCACTATCACGAAAATTCGACCCAAACCACAAATGGAATGAGGAACTACTTGATTTGTCTGTTTTTCTTTAAATCAGCCTCTCTGTGTTGGCAGCTTGAACAGTTTTCTGACTTTACTTTCTTCCCTCTGAATCTGCCTTCTGGCCTCATCCCATGCTCTTCTACTTTGTTTCTTTGTCTTTCTCTCTCCCCCATGTGGATTTTTCCACTCCTTCCATTTGTCTCTCTCTGTGTTTTTCTCACCTTTTCTGCTCAGGTGTGCAGTGCCCTAGATGCAGTGGAGGAGGGAAAGACACTGGGGGCATCTCCATGTGTGTGCCCTGCAGAGCCTCTCTCTCCTGGGGTAAATATGACAGGAAGTCAGCCAGATGGCACAGAGTCGGTCTGCAGCAGGTGACCCCCCTCTCTGGAGGGGCATGATGCACAGTAAAGTAGAAAGATTTAGGAGCAGGAGAGAGAGGGGGGGAGCTCCATAGAAAAGGGAGATTTGAATAGAAATTTCTTCATATTAAACGATCAAATTCCCCTTAAAAGAAAAAAAAAATGAATATAAACCTTATTTTCCAGATGACTATCCACAGTATTATACAACATTTTTGTCTCTGTTTCACAGCTTTAAAGGCTTAATAAGTACCAATACTGATATTTACCTGGATTATCATGCAACTGATGTAAATATTATCCCTTGATAAAAAAAAACAAAACCAAAAAACACAGAATTTTCCTTTTTGACACAAATATACCAGGCTGTGTTTTGGTTTTTTTTTTTGACATGTGATGATATAAACCAAAAGTTGTCAGTTTGTGGTACTGGTACAAGTGATGTTGTTTAACCTATCTGTTACCAAAAGGAAAAAACTATCAAGGTAAACACATAGCTAATTCACTGAGGCAAAACTGAAAGTTCATAGCTTAATAACAAAGTTGGTCAAGAAAAACAGAATTTTTCTTCAAGCTGGAAGAGAAAGCAGTGAACAAAATTTAAAGGACTTCAAACTTGAAATAATTTGGTGGCTTTTTGGCCAGGAAAGGCATCTAGTATAGACAACAACAAAGTTAATCATGTTCTAGTTGAAAAAACAAAAACAGAAACAAAAAACACCAGTGCAATATAGTAAATGTTAAGAATGTAAAACATCTTTTTTTTTTGTCTTAAAGAATAATGTTTGCATGCAAATCTATCACACTATATTTGTCATAGTTTCATAAGATACAGACCACCCAAAGCAGAAACAAACACTTTACCATTTAAGGATATTGTCTTGTTTCAAGCTGTGGCCGCTATGCTAAGGGTGTGAATTGGCAGCAATTATGATACACATAAAAATAAATATAAAAACAATACAATCCATGCTGATATATTTTGATACATTAACAAAGAAGGCATATTGAGATTTTTGTAATATTATTGCTCTTGGAAGCCTCATGAGATCTTGTTGCTCTGCTGTGGCTGGTGCAGAGCAGCTAAATAATAGGATCTTGCCAACCAATGGCTGAAGATTTAAGTTATATTAAACAATGAAATAGATGTTTGCATATAAATATGTTTAAAATTTAAGATTCATTGACTCATTTTTAATTTAATAAAAATATCTTCTCATGAAATAACATAAAATTTAACAAAATCAATTTTTATTCTTGCACCCCAATTGGCCACCATGTTATATTAAAGTCAGGCTGCGAGAAACATTTCCTTTTTTAAGCTTAGAGTTCAGATTTCTATGGACATTGTTTTGTGTTTCCTTTCAACTTCAATTATAACTGGTATACCCGGGCATGCAGGTGCTGCAGTGGTTAGTGCGCACGGCCCATGTACGGAGGCCTTAGTCCTTGACACGGGCGACCCAGGTTCGAATATATATATATACATATATATATATAAACAGTAGAATATTGATGTACAACTATATATGAATTAAACAAACTATGGCTATAAGAGCATACGGTAGGGCAGCACAGAGACATACAAAGATATACAGCTATACCTCTATAAGGACAATTCAGAGATGCCAATTAAAAGTCATGTGGGACTTTGGGAATAAGCCGGAGTGCCCAGAGAGAACCCATGCATGCACAAAGAGAGCATGCAAGAAAGACTCTGGGCCTGGAATTGAACCTGCATGCAACCCAATAATAATGATGATAACTTTTATTTTTAATGTGCTTTACATTCAACTTCAAATCTTAAAATGCTACAATGGCAGATAGATAAAAATAACATCAAAATGAAAAATGAAAAACACAACAGGGCTGATGATGCCTCTCCAAATAAAATATATGATGCAATAATAAATATGAGTGTGGGAATGTGCAGCAGTTACTTTCGATTTAAGAGAGAATTTGTTCATTTCTGTTGTTGCAGGAAGAATGCTACCGATATTATCATGAGAAAAGAATATTCTTTGGAAATACTAAGAATAAATCTCAAATATACCTCAGAACCATTTGATGTTCTAAATAAACAATAACCTTAAGCATACAACCAATGTACTTAGATTCTAAATTAATGGACTAAAGCAAGATGTCTGACAAACCTGACTCAGTTTCACCACTTCTGCCAGGAGGAATGGGCCAAAGTTCCAGCAAACTATCATGAGAAGCTTATTGGAAAACCTGAAAGATTTTATATAAGTGAAAAACAGTTTAAACACTTCTATCAAACACTACCCTTACAGTATGATTTTACTAATAAAAATAAAACCTAACTGACCTAAAACCCAGAAAAGTTTAGTCTTATCTAAAGACTCCAAGGAGAAAAAATTTTAACATGTCTTTTTAAAGTGTATGTAGACATATGGTTTCAAGTGTGTATTTGTGTAACCAGATTTTGAAGCGTTACATTAGGGTCTCACACACACAGAAGATGAAAGCATGTGCTGTAAATTTTGGCTTACAAGAAAAATGCAACTAGACATTGCTCATAATTGGGCCATATGGTTTAAAGTATGTTTGAATAATATTGCAGGAATATAGAGGCATTACATACAGCACAAAGCTGACATTACCAGTTAGAAAAATGGTCATGAGAAATGACAAAAAGATGAATGAAAAAGTTTCACACCAAAAACAAACAACTAAAATCCAACATGACCAAAACTCACACATCAAAAGTTAACCTACATTGACTGCCTGGTTCTGTAAAAGCAACCCTGTCCAGAATTGGTCCTGTTAAAGCACCAGTGCGGTGACCTGAAAAAGACGACTTGATTTAACCAAGCATGAAGTCCTATCAAGTTAACAGCTCAATTTTGGTGATGAAATAATTTGACAAATTTCTCTACTTATTGTTACTATTAACATTACCATGCACTCATTGATTTGCTCATCATATTGCACAAAGTTCCATTTCATGCACAACTCCCAGTCTGCCCCAAACCAGCTCCGCTTTCCTCCCTCCCTCCCGATCCTCCGCCTGGGGTTGCCTTTGATCTAAATTTGGCTTCAGCAAAAGATGTACACACTCATTTTCATATGGAGGCTTTGAACATACTGATGGAGGGCCCGTTGCTGCTCCGCTCACTTTTATCCTCCAAGCGCTCTTCCCTAGGAACCCTGAAAGCATATGGCGAACACCCCTCGCTGGAGATTCTTACAACAGAAGGGGGCCGCCCACTCCTAACATCTCCAATTCCCCGAGTCCCTCTGTGCTGCTGCATTCAGGATTGCAGGAAATTAGTAACACAAGTATAGCTATGTGATTACAAGTTGGTTTGTTTTATTAGACCCCAGAGCTATTAAAACCCAAGAGGAGCCAAATATGAGTAATGGTCTAAATAGAAAGAAATATGGTACAGAAATTTGTTGAAAAGCTCTTTTAGGATATGTTTTCATGCAGGGTTCAGTGAAATATTTATAAGCAGCTAATATTTTATCTGCAGCACATTACTCCTAGGTTGTTACTTGATATTAATCTATTAGCTGAAGCTACAGCAACAGTTCAAAACCATACAGTTCAAAACAAAAGCTTTTAACATTTACATCTCAATTCAAATTCACATGTATGTCTTTCATGATAACATTATATAAAGAACCTTATAAATGGTGTAAGGTTGGCATTGAATCCTTGTTTACACAGAAGCCAGACATTGATAATACAGGAAAAGAGTCGTCTGACTAGGAAGAGCTGAGCTTGAGCCACGTTTAAACCTTTGTTAATAAATAATCTGGCTTTGCACTAATAGTGATGAAAAGAGTTATCCCCCTGCAGTTGAGATATCATTTACCTCTAACTTTTTGAAAAAAATTTGAAAATCTTTTTTTGCTCCTTTAAACTTCACTTTAAACTTCTTATTTTATATTAGAGTATTATTAAGGGAATCAGCATCAACTGTAACGTAAAAAGAGTTCTTATTCTTTGGTTTTTTGTTTTTTTTTGTTCTTTTTTTTATTGCTGGAACATCCAGATCACCTTTCCTCACATTGGTCTTTCACAGTGGCTAAGCTAAAAGCCCCCCATTGTTTGCTAGCACAGTGCTACAGTGTTTTGGATAGCTCTTCAAGAGCTCAGTGGCCATCATCTGCAGCCAAATATCAGCATAGGATGTCGACGACCACGGAGATCCACTGTATCACTCCCCTGTTTTGAACAGAGAGCTCAAGCTGGGAGAATATCCTTTTGTAAAATGATGTTCCATTAATGTTTACTGTGGGAGTTCAGTGTGAGGCTCCATTTTCTCGTGTTTATCTAACAGGACAAAGATTTAACTGTCTCCAATTGCTTTAAATCAGTTAATTAAATTTAAGGCATAAATGAGAGAAATTTCCTTCATTTAGGTTTGGTTGATTCCAGAAAAGAGTCATTTATTTGGAGATAAATACAATGCTTTCATTTTACATGTCTCATTGGGATTCACGTTAAGACTTTAATAAATGCTGCTGGCACTTAATAGTATTTTAGGCTGAAATAAACAAATATGAGAAGCTTAAGGGACTGAATTAGCAACAAGCTTTCACTTACAATTAAAACCTAATTAATGCTACCTAGACGGTCATTTTATCTATTTGGTTTCTGGGGGTAAAGATTTGAATCTCTCCACTGTTGATTCTTTTTTTCCGGGTGCCATTAAACATAAAAGAAAGATAACTAAAATACATGTGTTCTCCGGAAGGGATACAGTACTTATCTCATTACCAATTCTTAAATGTTTACAGCCATTGTCTTCCTTTCCAGTACAAACACGACATCGTACTTGTACAACCGCTGCCGGGGTTGTTTTCATGCTTTTATCTTAAATACATTCCTTCCAGATTGTTCAGCCCCAGAAACTGGTAATTACCATATATTATCACCTTCACAAGCTCCACCACAAGGGTTGCCATGTTTGAGGTAATTATATCACTCCCAAGTTGTCTGTATAATCACTCGTCGTAAGAGGCAGCCCAGAAGTTGAGGGCTTTGACACAAACATGGAAATGTTTAAAGTCTTTCCTCGGGGGCTTACAGACAATACCTTTTTTTCTTTTTTTAAGATTTTTTGGGACCTTGTGAGTTGCTGGACATAATAACACTGAATAGTGTTTTTAGAGTGACCCAGGGGGGATTTTTTAAAGGATTCATTAGAGAAAATAAGACATAAATGCTCTAAACAGACCACATCAGACAGAGAAACTAAATGTGAAGAATATGGTGGTATTTGTGCACTTTTTCTTTGCAGCATTGATGTGTTTCAGTGGCTTGAAGACATATTAAAGGCTTGAATGTAAAAATAGGGTATATATGGGATGTCAAAAATTCCTTTTCGAGATTTGAATGCCTTATCTTTTAATTTATTTATTTCTTCCTCCAATTTTATGGCTTGAGATGTAATTTTTATTTTATTACCACCCTTCTCTCAAACTCTCCATGCTGCATGTGTAAATTCTTAACTTTTTAAATTGTAAATTAGGGTGGTTTGCTCCTATTATCCATTATGTATGAAATGTTTTTAGATCACCCTCAAAAAACCCATCAGTTTTAAATATTCTAATTGCATGGGCTTTTTTGGAGCTTGTTATTTATGATCTCAGATGTTTGATCACCTGATAGCAGTTTCTGTAGGAAACCACAATACAGGAAAAGAAACAACCATTTCTGTTGGTTCTCATGCATCACGTCATTGTATCTAAAACTGCTTAATCTCTTTAAGCATGTAAGTATGTAAGTTTTTAGTGAAAATATCTTTAAAAAGCATTTTTATTTGACCCTTTATTTGACACCTCAGTAGTTCGGTACTGATGCATCTATAAGCCTGTAGCCTATTTCCCTTAATTTACTTTTACTGAAAATTCCTATGCTATTCAACAGATGTGACATCAGGCGTGTCCATGTTAAATGGATTAGACCTAGCAAACAATCAAAGTTATATTCAAGATGTATTTTGTGGAAACAAAACTCAGAAACGACAGGCATCCAGATCAACTCAGACAACAATGGCAAGGTGAAAAAAGTTAAAAAAAAAACAACAAAACATGTCAAGTATGAGCACGAGCTACAAGAAGAGTGCTGCAGTTCTATGTTTTGGCCACAGGTGGCAGCATAATTAGAAAACTCCAGAATACCACTTTCCTTGCGACATGGTGGCACAGTTGTTAGCACTGTTGCCTCACAGCAAGAAAGTCCTGGGTTCCTTTCTGCGTGGGTTCCCTCCGGGCCCTCCGGTTTTCCCAGCAGAAAAACATGCTAGTCAAGTCAGTCATTAGTGGCAGTGCGCTTAGTCACTTAGGCTAACCCCAAATCTGATCATGAAATTTCATTGTATGTACCCTGTATGTCCAATGCTCTATTCCTAGTCTATAACTGGTAAAATAGCTTGTTGCAGAAATCATAAAAATAAACATATCCAGCTACCAAGCCATTCCAGTCCCTCTAAGCATACAGCATCCTGAGGTGAGTAAATCTTCATAAGTGTAGACAAAGCTTAAGCACAATGTAGTGTGGGATTAATTAATTTAACTGCATAAGAAGCAGCAAGTATGAGGTATTGTGTGTCTAAGTTGTCACATTCATGCTCAAATTTTATCATCATCTGTCTGGCTCTGGAACAGATCAAATGAAATTTACGCATAACACTTTCTTATGGGAAAAGTCACATATATAACTAGAATAGGACACAGTGAAAGTGTATATCTCCACCAACCAGAAAGTGTTGCTACAAATTTTGACTTACACCTGTAGATAAAACTTACAGGTAATCTGGGTCATTACCAAATTTAAATTAATTGTTCCTTGGCATCAGACACACCTTTGGTAAAAAAAAGAAAAAAAAATCAATAATATTCGTTTATAAATTGTCAGTTGATCCTGAAAACAAACCAACAACGTTCCTGTTTCTTGTTTTTTTGTCTTCAGTAAAATACCTCTGCATTTGATGCTGAGGCTGTCAAATACTCACCGCTGCCCCTCTGGTTTAATGAGGAACTGCTTGTTCAACCAAATTACACTATCTCACAATGTAGAAGAATCATTTAAAAAAATCCTGTGTCTAGATTATAATCTGGATAATCACCAAACTTTTATGGATTGTTCTTTAGTATGGGGGCACCTCTGATAAAATTTTTAGCTACAGAACCACATTGCAGTTATGCAGTGGAACAGCATTATTATGGGGCAAATGTTTCCTTTAAGCTTAAAAGGAAAAGGATGTCTACAAATGTTAAAGGGTTAAATAAACATTATTTGGTTTAGAAGATATAAAACTGTTTAGATATTACATTAATGTAGCTTTACAACACAACATTAGGTGACTTAATTCTAGAAATTATATCATTATACCAACATTTTCTGTAGACTGTAGACTATTAAAATTGAAATCCATTAGGTACATCATATTTTAATAGAATAGACTTTCAGCATAAAACCATGACATAAAATCTAATCTGGGTTGTATAAAACAAGTACATTATCATAAAAAACAAACAGAAAAAAATCCTCTTGTCACTATTTATGCTGTGAGGATAAATAGGCAGTTATGAGTTATACCTGTTTTGTGTTCCTGTGAATTACTCCCACCTGTTTTTTTTTCTTATTTTTCATCTTAAGCTGTTATATATTTAAGTTTGGATTTTCTTTTTAAGTCCTCTGTTAACATTCTGTCCTTATAACCAGGGTTTTCCTTTATCTAAGGGAAAATTTCACTTTAAATAGTATCAGCAAGACAAACAACAAACAAAAGCCAAAAAACATACATAATGCATGCAGTTACTCTGATTACCACATTTTTTTTATTAAAGCCCTTCTTAAAAAATGACACAGCATTTTAAAACTTTTGTGTAAAGCTTTATGCTACTATAACTATTCTTATTACCGTAGATGTTTACTTACATAGAAATCTGATGTTGCCTATGAAAAAAACTGCATTGGACCCAATTTGATAAAGCTTAAAGCAATGTGAAAATCAAACCAGTAAAGGCTTAAGTCTATAAAATGAGGATTTTATTTAAAAAATGCACCGTATTTTTTTTTTGCAAAAGATAGTTTCCATAATAAGCTAACTAGAACTTCGGAGGAAGACATCTAAAAGTCCTCAGTATAACATGTCACAGACTTTATGTAAATGACTAAGATTACTACACTAACTACAATGTCCTGGATTTATCCAGATTATCTGCATTTCCACTAACCTTCAAATGATAATTGTGGAAATAACTTTGCCAAGTTAAAATTTACATTCAAAAAATTAGGTGGTTGTTGAATTTTACAAAACGGCAAAGTAAACATCACATTATCAACATGTTCCAACAGGCAAAAAGGACAAAGACAACAGGAAGTAATAGGATGATCAATTAAACATTTTTTATACATACTACTGTGTTATTTCAAAAACAGCAGAATACTGAGAACATTTTTCCCAAAATTGTAATGGAAATGAAGCTGTTGAGGATATTCAAAGAACTATCCACCGTTGTTACGACTGTTAATACTAAAAATAAAAAGATGTTTTCACACTTGTGGTTACTCTTGCAACAAATTTCTTGACTCATCTAAAAGCATGTTTTTGAATAAATGAAGAAACAGCACAGCTTGAAAAAATACATACAATTTGATATGCTTGGATATAGTAATTGGATATGGGTATTATTTCCTACCTATTAATAGCAGTATAATTTAGCACCGTTTTCTTTTTTTTTTTACAAATGTTATAGACTTTCCTTTTTTTAACAACAATATTTTATTGCAGCTTTTCCATTATAAAATGAAGATATATCTAACTTCTGAAATTATATGTACCTCACCCTCACCTCTGGTCAGTTAGAGTTAACAGCACGTCAACCTCACATTGTTTTGTAAACCACAGACACATTATCATTCCAATGCTTTTTTCAGCTGACTGGGATATTGTGCTGGATTTCCGTGTTTGGTGTTGTCTGTTACCCTCATGCCAGCTGTTAGGTTATTTATATCTGGGGATGCTGGTCTAAATGAGCCAGCAATTAGGCAGCAATGCTTTTGAGGAGCCATCCGCTCCCTCCCATCATCCCATCCCTCCTTTCTCCTCTCCATTCCACTCCTTTGCCGGTTTACTCTTCCTCTCTCTCTGTTTGGTGTCCCCGAGCGCACCAGGAGACAAGTGGGAGATAAAGGGGAGGCTTGACTTCACTGAATAATTGAAGGGGGTTTTACAAGTGAAACAGCTCGCTATCAGAGCCCATGAAGACAACTCATGGGGTGTTATCAGAGCAGAGCAGAGGCGTTCTCCTGCATATCCACATAAACTCACAGTGGGTGTCAGTAGGTCACAGACAGAACTTTAAAAAGCCTGTCAGCTTTTTACTGCTTGGAGATGAGCAGCAGCTATTTGTCAGCATGTTGATAAAAAAGATCAAAACTTACCCTTGAACATCTGCTTTGAGAAAAACAAAAAACAATTCAACCAGTGTTTTGGCTTCAACATCACAGATTTTCCATTTGATTTATTTATACCTCCTTTCACCTCTTCATTACCAAAGAGGGCAGATAATATAATACGCAACGCCTCCTTCATCCTTTCCCCTTGTGAGCGACCTTTTCCCTAACGCTAATTTTCAACTTTCAAAGCCCATAAACTTTATCTAATTATACTCAATTCGATTGACTCCCTCAGCCAGGATGTTTGGCAGGTTGCACCGTTAATTTATGAAAAACAAATCTGAAATATGCAGATGTCTTTTGTTTTGAAGCAGCTGTTTGGTCCTGTTGCCAGGATTCAATCAGGTGTTCTCTGGGGACGCCGGAGCATGTGCGATCTGTGGCCAAGGCCCCCCTTTGATGTCTGACAGAGTCGGAGGGACGAGGCCTGGTGATCCACAACAGGCTCAAAAATTACTGTACACAGTGTGCATGCCCACAAACAGATCCTCCGTCTTGTTGTATATTCAAACAACATGCTTTGCTTGGCCATTTCTTATCACATTAACACAGAATATTAGTCTTTGTTTTTGTTGTTTTGATGTTTCATTCTTAGTTTAATCTGAACCACTTATTTTTTAAATAAGAGGAAATGCGGTTTCAGAAAAATAATTAAATCTGGGAACCTTTTTGTTTTTCAGTCAAGTTTCAGTAGCCAAGACTTCCTATTTCTGAGAACTGTCAGTTTGTAAGCACATGTATTATAAAAATGTGAATTTATGCACATTTTCTCACAAGTTTTTTTAATACATTTTGGCATAAAAATCTGAGAAGTGTGGTGTACACTTTTGATTCAATTAATTGCTTGTTTTGCTGGTATCAAATTCCCAAACAGAGGCTGTTTATTTAAAGTTCAACTTAAAATTGCTACTGCATGATGTAATAATATTTATTTTTGCAATTACATGAATGTAGCTTTTTATGATGATTAATTTAGAACATTAGACTTTTAATGAAAGAAAAAAAAAGATTAAAAAAATGTCCCAAATTGTACATATT
>JAUZNJ010004393.1:0-10198 GCA_034780135.1 Jordanella pulchra | reverse complement strand
TTTATTTACAGATTTATGGAGCATAAGAACTAAAAGTTGTTTCCAAAGTGGTTGGTTTCATCCATTTTGTATTTATTCTTTAGTTTCATTTCAGCCACACTGTCTAGCTGTTGATCAATGAGCCCTAGATGTTACATTACTATTTAGAGATAAAACAGACTGACTTTAACGGACCTTCTGATCTTAGATGAAAACAATGTCTTTCATCGTAGGACAGGCACACAAGTCAAAGACTTTTTGGTTTGGTCACAATTTTCAATTTAATTTCAGTAAAGTTAGGGAATCAGTTTTAAACCTTAAAAAGCCTAAAGCATACACTGTTATCTGTAAAATAGTTTGTGCTACACCTTCCAGAGGTTGTCATGGCAATATGAGGATATTACTCTGGCATTTAGATAAAACTTAGGCTCTAGTTTTTCCTTTAGATTTATCAGAATGAGGATCAGGAAAAAATAAAGTAAGAAAATGCCAAAGGAAAAAAAACAGATGGTAAGGCCTAATGAAGTGACATTTTTTATCTCTACTTGGAGAAAAATATTTGCAGGTTTTTATTGAGATGTCAACAGTCTTCTCTCTCTAGGCTTCAAGTTTACATTTCTAAAGTGTTGGGGAAGGAAGTGAAAACTAGGAAAGAATACTAAGGAAATGTACTTCCTTTCCATGATATTTGATCGCAGTAGACGATACCTGGAGATATTTCCATTTCATTTTATTTGAAGAAAGATTACTCTCTGATACCCATTTCTTTTCTGTGGACATATAGAAGACACACCACCAGTGTTGGATGAATAGCAGCAAATGCTTCACAGGACAAATCAAGATATACATATGAGAATGGCAGCCTTTCTCTGAAAGAATAATTACAACATAAATATACAAATTAGGATTTAGTGTCTGATCTAATCTGTTTATTTAAAGCTTACATCGCCTACTCTAAAGAAGCATTCAAATGCTTGTGCTATTTTTTCCAGTCATAACTGGTCAGTAACTATTTATATCAGGAGCAGAGGCAACATCACACCATCTGTTGGACAAAGGAGTGGCTCTTTCCAGTTTAAAAATAAAGATAAGCCAATCATGGTGATGCAATTTTAAGCTGTCTTTAGCACGCTACATGTGTAATTAGCAGGCTAGTGTTGCTAGTTTAGGAGATCAGCAGTTTTGGTGTGTTTATTCTTTAGTGTTATAGTCAAGACCACACCAACCAAGACCAAGGAGTACCGAGACCAAGACAAGGCCAAGAACCTTAAAGGCAGAGGCCGAGACAAGACCAAGACTTTTAGAGGCTGAGGCCGGGAAAAGGCCAAGACATAGATCTTATATTATAATTCAATTCAATTCAAAAACACTTAATTTATCCCGAAGGTAAATTAAATAAGATATGATCTTGGTCTTGGACTCAGCCTCTAAATGTCCTGGCCTTGTTTCGGTAATCCTTGGTCTCGGTTGGTGTGATCTTTACTACAACACTAATATTCTCAAGTCAAGGAAGAAAACATTTCCAACATTTATAAATTCATCATTCTCTGTGTTAGATTGTGGTTTTAAAGTGTAATTGATCAAAAAAAAGAATCTTTCCTAATGCATATTAATACATATCTGTGTTTTGTAATCTGATAGCAGACCACTTCTGACCAGCACCACGAGAAGAAAAGAATTAATTTCATTTCATAAATTAAAGAGAAAATGGAGAGCAGCTCCTTTTGTAATTCCTCGTTGCCATGCTAAATCAAATATATAAAAACTGGATCAAAATAATATGGATTATTTTGTATTTTTATTTAATTTTAGGCTCTTTTAGCATCCTATCTTTGTGAGCGCTGTCACAAACTACATCAGCCTGCTGGACACATGCAATTTAATAATCAGACAAGATCAGTTCTGCTGCAGCATGATCAACGCTACAACCCCAAGTCGCCCCAAAACAATCAGTTCACTATAAGTTATGTTCAATGATAAAGTAAGTGATACACGTAGGTTCAATCAAGTAACAATGTCCTTTAGAAAAAAGGATGAAAAAATTGTCTCATACAGCAAATAGTAGACCGCTGCAGGTGTATAAAGAAATAATGAAGGAAGAAGAATGTTTAGTGGCTCTAATTATTTATCAGACTCTCACTGGTTTGTATCACCCCTGCCATCCGACATGAACAGAGCTGAAGATGCAGGTTTGCTCTGATCACTGCAGACAGAAAAGTTGATCCCTGATCCAGAACTCCAAATCTTTATCTCTTTTGTTGTTTGTTTTTGTCGGGCAGCCGCTGCACCATTGTGAGCCTGCGGAGTCTCACTGCTCTAAGTGTTTGAATTATACAAAATAATGCTGATATTTTTTGTTTCGTTTATAAACATTGCATTTATTAGGCTACCTGTTTGTTAGCTGCTACAATAACAGTACTGCTGTGATTTTCTAAATTGATAGATAATATATGTCTGCCAAACTCTCTAAGCTGCTGTTGAATGTTCTTTATTGGAGCTCCTTTGTAATTATTCTGAATTTTATTTTCTGCCTGTGCCTCATAAAACCATTGTAACCTCAGAACCCAAAGGAAGTTTAAAAAAGATAGATATTCTTGTTATCCTTTTTTATATTAAATTTGTCAGGTTTCAAATCGGAGAAAAAAAAACCAAAAGACTGATTTCATCCGACTTTTTCAAGTTACATAGGTGATTTTTTTTAGGTCAACCTGCATCTGTTCAAGTTTTCTCCATCTTGCTGTTTTACAGCCTAAAGATTGTGTAAATATGTCACAAAAAGCAAAGGGAAGAACAGATGCCTCCCAATCTCTGTGCTTTCACTCCTACTTTGGGATTTTCCTTTATTAAATAATAACTTCCCTTTTGGAGTCTCTGACCAGCTGCTTATCTCTTAAGAGACTGTCAAGCTGACATTTTTAGTTCATCTTAGATTTAAACAAGTAAATGTTTTTGCAAAAAATAATCTAATTTTAATATACAGTGACTCAGGAAAAACACTTGAACTTACTTTTTCTCTTTTAATCTCTCTTTTTATCCAAAAAGGCAAAAACCAATACTGGAGCTCCAGATGAATATATTTAGGTTTCACAGGACAGTACAGTCTGTCCAGCAGGCCTGTGAGTTAAAACATGGTTTAATTTGGCGACCTCTTGCTTCCAGCTTGCACATTATTTGAACATATTGTCAGAAGTCAAACCTCTAAGAGGTTTATGTTCCCAATGATCTCCTTAAACTATAATGCAACCATCAGTGAAGGGGTAATTTTAGGTAACAAATTGATGGTGGGACATCCTCTCTCTGATTTTTTTAGCAGAGCAGAATTCACAGTTGAATTAAAAATGCAAACTCTTGATGAAGCAAAACATCCCATAATCCCATAGCTATCATTACTTTGTTTTAACACTTTGGTTATAGTGTTGTTGTTTTTTTGTATTCTTAAACATGAAGAGTTTCCAAATCATGAAGACTTTCCAAATCAATTTTCTCAATCGGGATATTGTTAAATCTTGGATGCTATCCTTAAAGCAACACTGCACAACTCCTGCCCCAAATATTAGCTTAATAAGATACATGTCTAGAGGTGTTTATTAGGTCAACATGCAGTATTTGGCACATTTCAATGTTCAGTCCTTCTCTAAATCTCTCCTATGTAACTTAAGTGGTCGGATCCATCTCTGAGTGAGTCATGTGACCCAGAGCACTGCTTTGCTGCAGTCTGAGCTCCTGTTAATCCCCAGAGCTAACTCACCTAACACTTGCTAACCAACCAAACAGATCTGACCTTTACCTGGTCAGACATATTTCTGGTTCTCTGATGGAGGATTTAATCTAGAAGGTTAAATGCAGCCTTGAATTTACTGGGAACTCTATGACTCCTCAGTCTGCAGGTCCAAAGTGCTTTGTTAGCAGATGCTAAAACACAGAGAGAAACTGGTTCATGGACTGAGTGTTAGTTTCAGGTTTAGCAACCCTTAGTGGCTAAAAGTTGCAGATTGTTGTTTTAACTGTAGGAAGGCCAGCTGTGTTCAGATGTTGTTCTTGGTTTTGACTCAGTAGTTTTGTTTTCCAGCCATTTTGAGAAACGTTCCATCTTTTCCTCCTGTTTTGATAACAGTTCTCCTTGAGTTATACTGGACCTGGACCGTGGCCATTCATTGGTATAATCGTTTTCTAGACTGACAGATGTCAGACCTGGGTACAATCCGTGCTGATGAAGGTCGTTGCTTACTTTACCGTGTCAGGCAGGTTCTTAATGGAACAAAAATAATCACAGAACAGAGATGTGACAGATGGAGGAATAAAAAAAGACACTGATTGGGGGGGGCAGTCAGAAAAAACAAAAAACAGAACCAGTTAAAGAGCAGCTCACTGCCTTTTAGTGGATCTCAGTTTCTTTTTGGCTGCAGAATCCAGACCATCTGGTACAAACCACAAACCAAGTACCTCAGGGACGTTTCGTGTGTTTTAGTGAAAGATGGTGTCATCATTTTATGTTGGTGTATCTATGCATAGATTTTCCACAATATGTCTTGATGAATGGAAAAAATAATCTCTAAAGCTGGGCTTTTTGATTTCAGTATGCAGATGAACTTAACAACCATATATAATTAGCTTTTATCTTAACAAGGATATATACTGTATACATACATATATAGAGAGAGATATATATGTATATGCTTATATATCCATGTACATATACGGGATATATGTACATATATCCTGTATTTCCTTACAGTCTGTGAAACTTTGAATTAAAACCAATATAATGTAAATATTAGTTCAGATTGTAACAAAATATATGTCATAACCTATGTTTTTATAAAGATGGAAATAAAGGCTTTCCTTACCTTTTAAATACTTTAGAAGAAGTAATTTGTTACAAGTTCAAATCTATGCATAGATACACCAACATAAAATGATGACACCATCTTTCACTAAAACACAGGAAACGTCCCTGAGGTACTTGGTTTGTTAGGTTTCAGTCTTATTCTCACTTTCTCTCCTTTTCATACCTTTTACTATAAATAAAGTATAAAACACGTCACAGTATATCCATCCACGCTAAACTTTTAGATCTTACAACCTCAAACTTTAATTTACTGTGTTCTAGTCCTTAAAATCCAACAGCTGATTCTTATTAAAATGTTATAACAATCACATAAAAATAGAAACAGATTCAAACACTTTATTCTCACAAATTAGAGAAAATAGCACAAAATAAGCATTGGGGCTCAAGCAGAAGAGTCCTGATCTCTGTGAGCTTCAGCTTTTAAATTAACTAGACTAACATCCTGTCAGATGGTGAAAATATGTCTTTGCTAGAAAAGGGTTTTATCCGTTAACAACAGATGTTTCCCATTTACTTGTGCCTTATTGGTAACTGGCTTGTTTGAACTCAGAGGAACAACGTGTTTCAACTTTCTGCCAATCTCCTGTTTCATTTAATAAAGAAGCTACTGAAACTCATGTCAGCAAATCAGTTCATCATGAGTTCATGGTCATCTGCCTTACAAGTGGAAGATTGACTGAAATAAGATGTCTAACAGTAGTTTATGTAATAAACTAAGACAACATAGTGCATTGTTGCGAAGTATAAGGACAACATATATATATTTAGCCCTTCATGTTATTGAAACGATCCTCTTGATACCAGAAAAAACTCAGGTTTTTAAGAAAATGTCTGGTTATTAATTTATCAATAAGATCAATCAACTTTAGTATTAATTCATTGATCGAAAGCTTTCATCCCTATTTGGTACAACTGCAAATGTACAAAAAACAGGAGAGGTGAGAAAAGCATCAAACAGAAAGAAGGACGGATGGCATATTAATTCAGTCTACATTTAGTGAAACTCAGCTTTTAAACCAACACATTTAATTTGAAATTGCATGAATGTAGATTCAGTCTTAGCAATTCAAAATTCAATTTCCAATGGAACAGGTTTCTGCCTATAACAGATGCTCTTTGCATGTTGCCACGAAAATTGAGCTATTTGAGGAACAAGAAGGGAAAAAGATTTAGTGTATAAATGTTGAAGAAAGTAGTTCTACAAAAAGAAATTGGAAGGAGAGGATTCTTCTGCCACTGTTTGTTGCTCTTTCACAGAAAACCCAATAGAGTGTATTAAAAGACCTGATTGTGACATAACAAAATAGAGATTTTGTAAGGTGTTTGAATAGTTTTTTCAAGGCACAATAAAGTTATTTTACTTTTATCATTCTTTTATCCACTTGATGTCCTTTTCTGAATACCTCGAAGGCCCTACTTTTTTACTTTGCTACTTTATTAGCTGTGTTATGCGAAATAATAAACAGCAGCAGGAAAACATTACCAAGGTTATTTTCTATTTCAGTTTTGTACCTTTTGAAGGCAGATGCAGCAGTCCTGTGTGTCTAGAAACTCCTATCTTCAACCTAAACGCTGACAGAAAGTTTCTCCAGAACTAAAATAGCACTTGTCCTGTTTATGGTGCTTGTTTTTCCTTGTTTTTATTAGCTAGTTTAAAACAAACACTGAGGTTGTGTTGGATACAGGACCACTCAATGATGCTGTTAGTCTAGAACATCATCATATCTAATTTGATAACAATGAAAGAAAAAATGAAATATGACTTTAGAAAAATATCTTTAAATCCAGTTTGGTCCTTTCTAATCAATATCTATATTTCCCCAAATGAGTAAGTCCAAACACATAACATCTCAGGAGTTTTTTGTGTGTTTTGCCGTATTGAATTAGAAGAGCTTCATGAAAACAACAAAATTCAAATCAACTAAATAAATTTGGAAAAAATAATTTCACCTTCGCTTGAGGTAGATTTTAGCTTTTTTTCTGGGAAGAGAAGATTAAGCATTAAGCTCACATGATTGATCAGCTATTCTCTCTTTCCACATCTGCGGATAGCATGTAGCATCGCTAACACTAGCTGGCGTCATAATGGAAGTGTAACTTGGCCAATAGTGGTGCATTCATTTAAACCTCAGCCCATTGCTGAGGTCTGTGGGCTGCCTTAGCTTGCTAACTCTACTTCCTGTTTATTACAACCAACTGTGATGTCAGCCTAACAGTAAACTTTGATTAACTTGCTCTAATGGATAGAAACACGTCTGATTATCATTTCTATTTCAAAAGTCTTTTTTTCTACCTAATAAAATGCAGCTTCATTGCTGCACTGGTGCATAGCTGCAGTTGCAGGTGCATCAGAGCAACATCTCACTTGGTGCATATTTAGGGGAGTTATGAATGTCGTTCCCAACATGGAGGAAAAAATAGGAGTCAGCTCAATTAGCAGAGGTGAAAAAGAAAGAGGTTATGGGAAGAAAAAAAAAAATAATCGGGCTGCGGAGAAATCTGGAAATGTTCAACTTTAAAGAGAGTCATGGAAAAGACCTTTTGCACATCACCTATCTACTGTTCCTTAAGACATTAGTTGTAGGAAAAGATCTGTCCCGATGTTTCTGCACACCAGATTAAATGAGAACCGTCCATTCAGATGGAAATTAGCGGCCCCTCTACAGCTCTTTGATGCGTGTGATGACTGTGCGTTTTATGATTTTTCTGGGTCACCTTCGGTCTTACTTACCACATCCTCGCTGGGCCTTTTCTGAAAAATTCTCAGATGAATCTTCTGAATAATCCAGTTAGATTAAACACCAACCACCACAGCAGATAATAATTACCTGAAAATCATTCGTGCTTTCAGGCAACATCGCTGCAATCGAGCGAGTCATTTAACACATAATCATTCAACAGACCCCGCCTTCTAAGAAAAGGACATCCTGCCAATCGGACAAACTAATTACCCAAGCTTCTGTATCACATCTTAGACATAACTCTGATTAAAATATGAGGGATTTGAGTGTGTCCAACTTAATGTCTCCTCCCCTCTTTCTGCCCAGTCGCATTCACACGCAGTCCATTTCTGTTTCTATTTCCATCTTGATGTTCTGTAAACACACATATATACTGTAGATAGGCTGTCCTGGTGAAGCAGATAGTGCAGTATCAGCACTAGTGACATGTTATTAGCTGTGAGCAGGAGTGCTTTCTGACATGCTGCTAAGCATGTGAGCACTCTTTCCATTTTGTTTGGGTTCCATTGTTGCTTGCCACCAGACTGCTGACTCTTCATTAGGGATTCACACCAATTGCCTCTGATGGTGTGTGTGTCTGTGTGGGTGTGTGTGTGTGTGTGTTTTCTAATCACAATGTAATGACGGAGCTGCAAAGAATCAATCTTCAAATGTAATTAAAATGGACAAAAGAGGAGAGGGTGCAGGCTTGCTTGTAAACACGGAAAGATGAAGGGTGGATGTGGGAATGTGGAGGTGGGAGGAAGAAAAAGGAGGGAGCAGGACGGCGGTTGGTGGGAGATCATTACCGCATCTGTGGAGGTAAGGAAGGGAAGTTAGAGTAAGGAGCTATCACCTATGCTGATGTTAATGCTAAGTGCTCCAGTCAGGCTAACTTGATTACTCTGGCATCCACGACAGCGTGGAGGACATTATCCATATAATACCTGACACCTTTTTGGCTTATTAAAGTGCTCTCCATACAATTAACCGTGATACAGGGTGAATATGGGCTGTACATCACCTGCTGTGGCTCAACAGCAGACTAGGGAAAATCTGTCTAATGTCTTCCTTTGGCAGCGACAGCCCCAGCCTGGTCTGGACCCTTTCCTAAGTAGTGATGTTATTCCCGGGTCATTAAGGTGACAGCCCTGCCAGCAGCTGATGTTGGGGCCATTAGCGAAGTGTTTAGCAGAATTAGGAGGGACAACAAGCAGCTTATTAGGGCTGGAACACTTGTCATCATGTTGTTGTGATGGTTGGACAGATTGATAAAAAGAGGGAAAGTTATAATTCCTTCATATTCATCAGATAATTATAAATATTATATGCATGGTTCTTAGTGGGGCTGCTTTGGCTGTTTGTAGGGACTCAATGTAAAGCTACAGCAGCCAAGAAGGTTTAGTATATCTCATTACGTTGTAGAGCCTCACTTCTGCCAGCATGTAATATGTGAGTATGCTGTGATAATAGGGGTCAAACATGGTCATATTTTTTGGAGGATTTTCTCTCCATCGTCTTCCCCAGAGTCTTGTGACCAATGGATACAGAACTAATGCCAAAACATTGTTAAAGCAGTACTAAAGAACTTTCCGGTTTGGTGGAGCTTGGCTCCCCCCAGTGGACAAAAGATGCATTACTTTGCCTGAGAAAACAGCATTTCCCATGAGGAGCAGAGCATTTTGTGGAAAAATCATGATCTCTCGGTCGCCTGCAGTTGGATTGAACTACATTTCTTTTTCCAGTGTCTGTGAACGATGAATAGCGATGAGGTGATGAATTTAACTGGGGCGAAACAATGTCATATGAAGATGCTGAAAATAAGAAACATGTAACTTTGATTTTGTATCGTGATCCTGCACCAACTGAGCTTTGAAACAGATAAATATAATGTGTTCGATAATTTCACTGTAAACGCACATGGGCTAGGTGTCACATTTCCTGAATATTAACCCTGCAAATTTTAGGCAAACTCTTAGGCAAACTTAGTCGCATTGACTTCCGTCTTTATTACGAACGGGGAAAGAGGGAAGTGACGTATGACGTAAAGTAGTTTGCACATTTGTAGCGGTTTTGTTTGCCAGCCGCCCTCTCAAAGTTGCTTAGTCTCAATGAAAGCAATATAGATCCCTGGGGCCATGAAAGAGGGGTCATTCAACTAGCAACTTTATGTACAATCAAAAAAATTATGAAGATATTTTATTTAGGCTGAAAAGTTACTTAGTGTTGGTTTGACTAGAAAGATGAAGCAGACTTATTTTAATCAAATTAAAATGGATTTTTTGTAGTCTATGTTTTTTCTATTAAAATTAATAACTCTCTTATCATAGCTTCTAGGTCATGTGACTGACTGAAACAACTAGCATGAACATAAATAATCAGTTGATGTCAGGAAGCGGTTGTGGTGGAGGTGGTGAGCCAGAGGCTGGAACCAGGATGCGGTGAAAAATGTGGTTTTAATGAAGAGTAATCCAACAAAGTACAGAAACTGAAAAATCCTCAGACCAGGCAGCCCGGCTTAACGGAATCCAGGGTTAAACACCGGTACCTAATCAAAATCTTATGACGGATATGTTTGGCTTTTGTATTTTTAGTAAATTCTTAATATCCTGTTCAAATTCGCAGATAAATTATAAAGGTTTTTAAAAAA
>JAUZNJ010004382.1:0-18501 GCA_034780135.1 Jordanella pulchra | reverse complement strand
GACAGTCTAAATTTTAAATTTAGATATACAATAATTTTTATTTTTATTATTGAGTATAGATATACACCTTTTATCATAAGTCTAAACGTAGTATCATGTATCCTTGAAAACAATTCTTAAAACTCATACTTGATTTGATCAGCTAACCACATCTACAGTGCCAATGAGGCAGGTTTTAGAAATAGGATTTGAAGATAATTTTCAAATTCCAGTATTTAATCATGGATTAACAAATAAACTATGCAAGTCCTCTCTAATAATTAAATTAAAAATATGCAATTAAAAATTGCTTTTCCAAACTAGATTTATAATTGTATGATCTAAACATTAAATTTGAAGTGGTTGTATTTTTAATTTGTTTGTCGCACTGCTGCTTTGCAGAAAGAATGTTGTGGGTCTGATTTCCTGGACCAGGGTCTTTTTGCATGCCATTTGTATGCTCTCCCTGTGTATGTGTAGGTTTTCTGTAAATACTCTGGCTTTCTGCCACAGTCCAAAAATATGACTGTTAGGTTAATTGGCAAACTTTACCTTTAGATTTAACATTTCGGAAATATATTTGGAGTTAAGATTTACTAATACTCATGGTCATACTCATTGGGACACGATCCTGAGGCTGGCAGTCTATACAGAGATTACCAGTCTTTCCTCTCCCCAGACACTTCTTCCACTTCCTACTTCCTTAAAGGGAATTTATTGTTGTTGTAACTCTTATAATGTTTTAATATATCTATATATATGTGTGTGTGCTAGCTGGCAATGTTCAAAAATAACACTAAACTAATGTCACTAATGTCTCTCCATTAGTTTTTAGTAGTTAGTAATTTTATGATTGTTATATATCCTACATTAAGGCTATTTTTAAAAAGAGATGTGAAAACAAGTAACCACAGAAGTTGCTATTGTAAAAAAGAAGCTCATTTTATTTTATTCTTTGCAGGCTTTTACATGTCTGTGATGAATCCAAGTACTACAGAGCTAGAGACAGCTGCGCTGCTCTCACCAGAGCTCACTTCTGCTACAGAGATGTGCGTACGCTTCTGGTAGGTCAAATGCTGGCAGCACACTCACTTTCAATGTAATAGCACAGTTCATTTTTTTTAGCATGGGTATAAATAAACATATTATTTCAGGTACATATTGCCTGCAAATGCATCCAACTATCTTTCCGTTCATGTGCTGAGAAGTGGAGAGCTTGGCGAGGCCCTTTGGCACCGCTCTGGATTCCCTTCTAAAAACTGGGAGGTGGCCGAGGTTACTGTGTCCGCTCCTGCACTTTTCAATGTAAATTAAAGTCTTTATAAATTAAATTTACTTTTCAACAAGGGTGTTTTTTAAGTAGCTTGTAACCTGAGTGAAATTTGTAGTTTTTATCCTCTTCCGATCTTTGAGAAGTTGCTCTTTTTCAGGTAGTATTTCAGGCTGTCCATGTACCTGGTACCAATGATACAGTAAAAATAGATGATTTCTCTGTGAGGGATGGGGCTTGTGCTCCAGTTGCCAGCTGTGACTTTGAGTCTGGACAATGCACTTGGGTCAATGTGCAGAAGGAAGATGGACATGAGTGGGTCATGTCCCAGGGAGGATCCCATGGACCGCCAATGGACCATACCACTCAAACCTCAGATGGTAAATCCTTAGCTATGCAGCAGTGTGAAAAGGGTTTAGCTCTTGTAAGGGAAATCAGCAACTAGGTGCAAAAATAAAGAAGCATACCAAGCTATATTGTGAATTTTATAAGTAAATAAATGTTTTACACCATTAAAAACAAATCAATATATCTTTTAAGTAGCCTCTGGGTGAATATTTCACTGTTTAATTACAACAAATGTCATCCAACTGGTCCAAGACCTTTTCATTTTGGTTATGGTTCATTCTTACTCTCCTAAACCAGGTCTTTTTTTAGGTGATTTTTTAATGTTTATGTTCAAGCTTTGTCTCTTCCAATCCCTGTGATGAAATCTCTTTAGCCTAAAATGTGAATCGAATTTGTTAAAGTGATCTATTCAACTTCAGCCAGCAGATTGATGAAATCTTGAAATAAAATATTAATCATTGGGTTGAGGTATTTTGATTTCTTTTTTCTTTTTCCCTTAAAGCAAAGCAAAAATATTTTGCCCATTTCACTTGATGACTTATCATGATTTATTACAACATGCAAAATCAATTTCTTTTTCTTAGATTCTATTTACTGTTTGCCTGCAGGTTGGTTTTTGTTGAGCTCAGCACTGCATTACAACCAGCCAAGTGTTGCACAGATTGTATCTGAATGGATCCAACTGAAGGACACCCGGTTTTGTCTCACTTTCTGGTACCATATGGGCAGCAGGTAAAAAAGAAAAAAACATTTTTTTTTTTTACTCTGGGGAGAGTGACTGTAAAGTACAAGGAAGGACTTTATCATGTTATATAGTCACTAACTTCCACAGTAAGTGTGAACAGAAGTCATTTAGTCATGGATCACCTGCTTCACTTTGTACAAGACTAAGAAGTTGTGTGGCAGAGTTCACCAGACTACTACTGATAGTGAGCCCATAGAGAAGTTTATCCCACAGAAAGCATACAGAAAATGTCAGCATCATCTAATGAACTGGACTCTTTTCCTCATTTGGTCATTTTCGGGTATTTTGTATAATGGATTATTTAACTTTGCACTAATTGAATAAAACCTGGTTCTGAATTATCCTAGTTATTCTGGCACACTACGGTTGTTTGCACGTTCAGACCCTGTGGAGAAGACTCTTATATTTCACAGCAACAGTAGTGTCAACAGCTGGACCAGATTCTCTCATCAGGTGGACATGTCCAAACATTTTCAGGTAAACCAAAACAAAAAAAACAACAAAAAAACACAAAAAAACAACAGTATTCATATTCCTTGAACTTGCTCAGTACAATTAGTTGGCATGTAATGTAGTAAACCAGCAAAAAGGACTGCAAACATGGGAAACTAAAGGAAAGTAAAATGTGGCTCTCATGCTGCTATAATCGTTCAAATTGAATCCTGTTTTTTTTTATTGAACCAGCCGAAATCTATATTTTCACAAACCACTATCAGCTGGACTTAAAGCATCACTTCTTTGAGTAATAGTATATAAAGACTGCTACTATTCTTTTATGGGAAACAAGGGGGAGAACTGCACAACAGTAATCAAGTCTTCATATAGATTTTGGACAGAATTTTGGTGTGAACGATTACTAGGCCGTTCTTATGTATCAATATATTTTGTTCCAATTTATCAAATTATTTCATTTCCGTTTCCACAGTTTTCATGTGAATTTTTAGGATTCTTTTCCTGGTGAAATATGAACCTCCACCCCAGTCTTAATGTGGCCTGAAAAAGGCTGCTTCTTTGATGGAGTATTTTTTTGCTCCATTCTCCTTCCCATCAACTTGGACCAGCTTTACTGTCCCTGCAAAAGAAAAGCAGAACATGGTATACGGCTGCCCACATATTTTATGGTGAATGCCAGAAATAAAAAGAAAACAGTGTGAAATATTTTCAGAGGAAGAGCACCATGTCGGATCTAAACAATAGACGATGACAAAATTATGAAATATAATAAATAACACACTGCATCCCATATTTGTACCTGTTGGCAGTTGCTACTAGATGGGGATGGAGGAGGAGAGGATGGAAACAATGATGCACAATTAAGGTGGAGTAGATGTTGGCAGTAATTGTCTTAGGCTTAACTTATTCAGGTTCTGCATTAAATACAGTAAATCATTTCCTGTTTGTTCTTGTTGAGGAACATGTTCATCTGCCACTTGATGTCCTGAATGGTGTTGATGCAGAAGTAGTCCACAGCAGCAACTAGAAAGTCATACAGGATGATATAAAGGGTGGTGCCGTGCTCTTCTAAAGTCTACAACCATTTCAATTCTTTTCAGGCCATTAAGCCTCAGACTGTTTTGTTGGTCACCAAATAATCCCTTTCCCACCTGTAGGCAGGCTCATCGCCTCTAGAGGTTAGTTCAGTGAGGAAGTTGTCAGCTGCAGCCATCAACAGCTTAATAGACCAGTGACTAGAAGTGCAGCTGTTGATGTACAGGGAGAAGAGCAGAGGGGAAAGAACACAGTGTTGAGGGAAACCAGTACTCATTGTTGTGGAATAAGAGGCATGAGGCATAAGAGGAATCCCAGGTTCTCATGCTACTTCTTGTCTGTCAGGAATTCTTTAATTGTAGTTGGACTGCACGGAGGCACAGTGAGCAGCGCTGTTGCCTTGTGTGTGTGCATGGTTTTACGTCTTTGTGTGTCTTTGCGTTGCCCTGCAACAGACTGCCGTCCTGTCTTGGGTGTACCTTGCCCGGCGCCTGCAGTCTGAGATAGGCACCGGCTCACCGGTAAAATGAACATTGAAGCGCCCCATGAAAAATATCAGGTCCTTGAGTTAATTGTAGACACTGGGAATTCAGTGTCTATACTGCAAAAAAAACACAAGAACATTTTGCATCCTGTGCTCTAACTACTCTTACATTAAACTAGTCACTTCTGCAAAAAGTGGTTAGTGAAATGATTAGTAAGTGAAAAGTGAAAAATTACTTAAAGCAGGCACCATTATACCAGTTGATGTATTTGAATTTGTGAGTCCTATAGAGGTGGCAAGAAAAAGCAAGATTGTCTTAAAACATTGTGTTGATCTGGATAAAACAAAGAAATGTGTGAAAATGGATAATGAATCTTTTTTTCACTCAAATGGAAGATTTGTTCCCAAAAGTGACTGGCACTACACATTTGAGATTGATTTAATCTCAGTTTATCATTGGTGGCATCTTTATCCTGGTAATCGAAGCTTACAGCTTTATAACTCATGAAGGATCAGTTGACCAGAGTTCCATTTGGACTAGTTTCAGTCCATCTTTCAGAAAATTAGGCACAGTCCTATAGGATCTGACAAGAGTACAGAATTCCTTAGATGGCATAACCGTGTATGTTCGGCAGCAGCTGATCCACTGTAACAGCTACTTAAAAAAAACAGGACTGAACTATAAAGGACTGCAGCAGATGAAAGCGTCAACAAGCTGAAAGAAACAGTCCGGGTATGCGCTGACGGCGTATCACTAGCAATAGGGAAATCGATGCAGGAAGCAAAGGCGTCCCAGCTCCCGAGATTAAAAAGAAAAAAACTTTTGTTTTCCAGAAAAATAATAAATAAATAAGGGAATCTAGGTTTGTCTGCTCAATACTCCATTTTTTCTCAGCCAATATGCACCATGAGTCATTCAAACTGGCCAGCAGTGAAATGTAAACAGCAACCATGGTAGGATATAAAAAAGGTTTAAGTTAATGGTAAAATATTCCAGAATAGGAGAGTAGTGCTGCTGCATTATTGTCATACTGGTACAACAGCTACTGTTGATGTGAAAACAGTTACTTCTGCCAGGCAGTTCTGTGTCATGGTCCACTCGTTATTGTTGGAAGCCAGCCAGCTGAAGCACAGAGTCTGATATTAGTTCAGACAACTTAGTCTCCATATAGCATGGAACAAAAGATGAATTTAGGTCTCTTATTTTCCCCGGGTGGCTATAGTTTGTCCAGTGTGTTGCAGAGTGAGTGCACATTGAAGAGAAATATTTCTGACAGTGGAGTACACAATCAGTATGGTGAAGAAGCATTTAGCTACCTATCTCTTTTTGCTCTTCTGTGGCCCTTAACA
This sequence comes from Jordanella pulchra, assembly GCA_034780135.1. NCBI lineage: Eukaryota > Metazoa > Chordata > Actinopteri > Cyprinodontiformes > Cyprinodontidae > Jordanella > Jordanella pulchra. The sequence continues at coordinate 12,837 of JAUZNJ010004382.1, read as the reverse complement.
GCATAAGCAGCCCTTCAACAAAATGTTCAATAATTCCAATGATGATTCAAGAAATGTAGTAAGTAAATCCGCTGGAGTTGTTCCCCTGATGTTCATTACCTTTTCTGTGGGGAAAGAGCTCTGGGAATTACAGCCTGAAATACTCAAAAGCAACACAAGACACACCTAACACATGCAGTAAATGCCGCAACATCTTGGATTCATTTTGTCATGTGACACACTTCAGTTTTGAAATGTAAGAAAAGTTTGAAAACCATTTACTCTTTGTGCTGTTTACATTTTCTCAATCACAGCTTTTGATTGAGGCAGAGAGCAACAACAATGGATTTATTGCAATTGATGACATCAGTTTTACACAAGGCCTTTGTCTCGGTGAGGATATTTTCCGTCTTTTACTTCTATTAATTTAGAAGTATATTTTGTAGTAAATGCATTTCTTTGCTTTTATGTAGAAAATGACACAAGAGGATTTGTGGGCTGTTCATTTGAAAATGGCACCTGCAGCTGGGATGATATCAGTGTTGGTCAGGCTCAATGGGTAAGAAGAAGGAATGGAACAGGGAACAATGGACCCTCAGTGGACAACACACTAGGCACTGAGCTTGGTAAGGTTCTCAGACTCAAAACTGGAGAACAGCTACAGCTTAATGAGCAGAAAGCAAGTATGACTTATTGCACTGGAATCAGCATGACTCCACAGTACATAAAAAAACCTGTTTCCGATGTTATGAGTGGTTTGTTTGAAGGAATAAAGCTGAATATGAGTTTTTTTTTTCAGTTTCCTCTTTTGTTAAAAATGCTGGGTGTTTTTGGCCACAATTTCCTCATGCTTGCTAGAGCTTAGATTGCGCCATTGAAGTGCCTGTTTTGAACAGGAAATTCCTCCTTTGATGTTTTTCCAAATCTGTACCATTGAATTTGAGCTTTTTAGGTGTTAAGTCTTCAAAGATTCAAAGATCATCTTCTCCTGATACTTTCAAATCTTTTTAAGAAAAGGGTACAACACACCAATATCTCTTCTTGCACTAAATTCTACACCCTAATTTTTTTTTTGCAGGGTATACTGCACAAATTGTTATATTAAACTGTGCTTTTGTTGGTATTTTCAGGTTGGTATATGGGGTTAGAAGCTGATCGAGGGGATGAAATTAGCCCTGCTACACTGCAAAGTCCTAAAATGAAACAAGCCAGCTCTACCTGTACACTACACTTTTACTACAACATTTATGGAACAAGTATGTGTTATATTTTATCTTGCATGTGTAGAGTTGTAGATCTCTGTGAAATGTAAAGTTCTTGGATTTCTATGTGTAAACATATGTGGAACTGTTTTAGACTCAGATCTTAAAGTGCTCATGAAAGATGGCTCCAGGATCACCAATTTGTGGTGGCTACCTGGAAACAATGGAAATTTGTGGCAGCATAGCAAGGTTACAATTGACCGGATCCCCCAGGATTTTGCCATCCTGTTTGAAGCTTCCAACAACTTCAATGAACCAGGATATGTTGCAATTGATGATGTTGACTTCACTAACTGCTCCCTTCCTGGTATGCCAATGTTTTTTATTATGCTTTTATCTGTTTATAAAATTTGATCTGAAGCTTTTGTGGTTTTGTAGAGCCCCAGTTATGGTGTTCTGAGGGTACATTCATGTGCAACAACAGTGTATGTGTTGACCTCAACCATGTGTGTGACTTCAGTGATGACTGCGGAGACCGGTCTGATGAGATTAACTGTGGTGAGTTACTGCAAATGTTGTTGCTAAATGGTAAACCTACAGTGCCTACAAATATTGTTCTGTATTTCCTTTAAAAAACATTAAAATTTGTTGATAACAAAAATGTCACAAGTTATTTAAATAAAATTTATTAATGTGCTAAAGTTACTTTAAAGAATGACAGATTATCATGTGGCATCAACCAGTTGATACAGCGGCGCAGTGAGCTATTTTCCACTGTTGTACTGGTGTTTATCTTCATTTTTTTATGCCTCTGGTTCAATTGTCTTTCTCTTTTTATGCTTTCTCGGGGATGGTGCTGCTCCATATGTAAGATCCTGCATTGTGCTACAGTAGTGTAGACTTTCAGTTGCTGGATTAGCATTTCCAAATCATTTTATGTCTGTCACCTCTTAATCATACCAAAGTGCCGGCGAGGGGAAACATTTTTTTTATTCTAATCGTCGTTACTATTTTATTCCCCACTGGCAACTGTACTTTCAAGATGGCAGACCGTCATGGTACTTCGCAAACAGGTGACCAGACTTCTGTATAAACTAATTATAAAAATGTAGCTTATGAAATGGATTTGATTATCAGTGGAATTAGTAATACACTAATAATGCCACATAAGTAAATGCAGTCAACGATTTCAGGCAGAAAATAAGATAAATATTTACACAATGTCCCTTTAATACGATCTTTGACTTGATTGGCTTTATTAAAAATTCAAAATGTGAATAGTCCCACTTATTCTTATCTTCATACCTTTGACCTTGTGCTAACATATGACATTGATTGTGAAGAAACACCAGTCTCACAACCCTGTCCTGTATGAATATATTTTAGTATCGTTCCGACTTAACCAGAGGTATAGCTCCATTGAACATTCCATTTGCCGAGCTCTAAGCAGTAATACTGGAAGGTAATACAGCATATATGATGGCTGCAAAGCCTGAAATGGGTTTTGATTATTTTATCCAGTTGAGCTCTCAGAGTTAGCTAAAACTTTTATCTTAATCTAAGCTTTTAACTTGTATGTTAGATCCAGTTCCAACCAAGTTGTTTAAGGAAGTATTCCCTCTGATTTCCACCTCCATTTTAGATATGACTACAAACCAGACTTAAATTGGAAGGCAACCGGACTTTCACTCGGTTTTTGAATATGTTTAAACACCTATCCAGGAGTCTTTGACAATTCTATTGGCTCACTCTATTGCGGGCCAACAGATCCAGATGTGATTGCCATGACCCGGATGACTGAGAATTTACACAAGCATTTTACATATGATTAAGCTATCCCTATTACAGTAATATGCACCACAGGCTTTTAAGGTAGTTGAAATTAAACCTTTATTTAAAAAACCTTGTCTTGATCTAACTGACTTGGTTAATTATAGACCTATATCTAATCTTTCTTTCTTATCGCTAAACACATATGTGAGCACTTACACCATGGTGACCTCTTTCAAGACTTTCAGTCAGGTTTTAGAGCTCATCATAGCACTAGTAAAAAGTTACGAATGACATTGTCATGGCCTTTTATCAGTCTGACTAATATGATTGAATTGTCTATGTAAAATGCCTTGGTGTTATGTGTTGTAAATTGGTGCTATATAAATAAACTAAATTGAATTGAGTTTGAATTATTTTCATGTATTAGCTTGATATAACATGATGTTGTTAAAATTAAATAAATAATTTTAACCACAGGAAATTTTTGGGATGTGACTGGATTTTGGTGGAACATTCAACCTCCCCCTCAACTCTACTTTCTAATCATTCAGAAAAGCAAGGTGTGGTAGAGCGTTGCAACTTTGAGCAAGGCCTTTGTTCCTGGGGTACCAGTGATATGGACACGCCAGGGGGTGAATGGACACGCCACAAAGGAGAAGAAGGTTGGCCTAACCATGGCCCTCCAAGAGATCACACCCTAAACTTTGCTACAGGTGTGAGACTCTCTGCGATGCTTTTTATTGCTTCTCATCATCTACTGTCTCAGCTAAAGTTGGTTTGTAATTGTTTGTAGTTTTATTCTATGATTTTTCTGTAAACAGGTCACTATGTAATACCGGGAAGTCATATCACTGAGAAGGGCCAAATATCTGAGATTCTCTCAAAGACACTGTTACCAAGCTTTAACTGCACTGTAAGTTTCTTAAATCATTTCTTAATTTCGTACAGATACTAAGTGGAGAAAAGACTCCTAAATCAGTAGATAATAGTTTTATATAATTACTGCAACAGTGGCAAAATTATTGGTTCCCCCAATGATCCTTCCAAGGCTACGTTCACACTGCAGACGAATGTGTCCAAATCCGATCTTTTTGCCCTGAAGTGACTCCGGTAAGACTCGTTCATGACTGTGTAAACAGGCGAAGTCACATTGAATCTGACTTTTTTAAATCTGATGTGGGCCACATTTGTATGTGGTTTTAAATTGATACAGGTTGGATGTTTTGGAATCTAACTGCGGTAATACCTGCCAAGGGAATCATATCAGAATTAGTATGACTATGATGTCACTCTGTAGCAACAGTGCAGGTACAAAAATACTTACTACAGAACAAACATGAAGGACAGCATAGACAGAGGTGTGCAGTGGAGGGACAAGGAAATGTGGAAATTAATTTGTTTTTGACAGATACGACCGTCCAAAAGAGACTTGAGGGGTCATACCGCAACAGGTTAGTTGACCACAATGCTGCATCCATGCATTTCTACTCAGCTGCCACTGCTCCACAGAAAGCCAAAATTGATAGTTTAGCTCTCTTTCTCCTCACTCTCATTTTCTGCATTGTGTGCTGTGTCTCTGACATATACTCTGACTTCTGATTCGTCTTGTTATTGTTTTTCTTCGCATGTGGGTCACTTCAGGGACACAATTTAAGACGATCGTGTGAACTGCCACACAAAAAAAATCAGAATTGGGCATTAAGAATTGCAGTATGAACGTAGCCTTAAAGAAGGTATCTTAAACCATTTTTAGACGTTAGTTTTCTAGGTTGATGAGATTTTCTTGAAACTTTGAATTAGTATTCCTTGACTTTCTATTTCCATGATGTATAAATGTATTGTGAGAAGGAAAGCTGTGCCTTTGAGTCAGTTCTGCATCAAAAAAGTATATTGTTTCCTTTCTTATTCATTTTCTTTTTCACTGTTTGTACCAATAGGTGAGGTTCTTCTACTTCAGCTTAAATGATGCTTCTGCTCAACTAATGGCCCAGTCCAGAACATTGATGTCTGGTATCAATGACAAAGTGCTGTGGATCAGGGAAAGTTCTGACAGCTACAGCTGGCAGAGAGCAAAGATTACTTTCTCCTCCTCAGTCATTAGCAAGGTCTGTGGGAACTGATACAATGTTGTTTTACATTAAAAGTATGAGGGAAAATAGAAGAAATTTTGTGTCATATGAAATGGAGAACCAATAAGAATAATTTGACAACTTAATTCATTATTATGACTGATGGTTCAAAGAGTACTATAAATTGAAAGTAAGAATAGGATGTAAATGTAAAAAAATAAATCTCCCACAGATTGCTTTCAGGTATAAGCTTGGAGAAACTCAAAGAGGGTTTGTTGCGCTTGATGACATTTCTTTTTCCAAGCAATGCATTTTTGACCCTGACAACAGCAAACTGCCTGAAAAATTGCCCACCTCTTCCCCACATACATCCTTCAACACAGCAACAACCACACCTACGAAGCCCTGTCAAGTAAGTGAAAACTTGACAAGTTACAAGTTTGCCTTAACATTTTAAAAAAAGTACATATATATGTAATGGCCTTCTTTCTGCAGGATAATGAGTTTTTTTGCAAGCTGTCTGCTGGAAAAGTGTGTATTCCAGCCACGCAGCAGTGTGATTATCATCCAAACTGCCCCGAAGGAGAGGATGAGGATGGTTGTGGTGAGCTTTTAAAATAGATATTTTTACAGGTTATATCGTATTTTGCTGAAACTTGCTTTTGTAACTTGAGACGGTTGGATCTGTCTCTGAATGAAGCATGCGACCCAGAGCACAAGTTTACAGCAGTCTAAGCTCCCCATAAACATTAGCGAGAAATAAAAGTTCATGCTAGGCAAAAACACAGATATAACACTTACCTAAGGAGACATCTTTTAATTTCTCAAATATGGAGTTATAAATAACTCCATGATTTTCCAATCTGTTGGTGTAAAGTAGTCTGCTATCAGATTCCAAAATACGGAGGGAAACGTTCTAATTTTATGACAGTGCAGCGCTGCCAGTAGATTTAAGGAAGCTAAACCTGTAAGGTATAGAAAAAAAACATGCCTTTAGATTGATAAAATTAAACAGGCCCAACTGTGTTTTTGATATCTGATGGCAGACCACAATGCAACAGCCAACTAAGAGTTAATAGTAAAGACGAGACAAGACATCAAAGATGTTGTTCGGCAACAAGACATATGACACTTTCTCTGATTAGACCTATGCTTGGTCAGATAACCAAGCATAGGTCTAATCAGGGAAAGTGTCATATCTCTTGTTGCCGAACAACATCTTTTAGCTTAGTTATCGCTCATGTTTAAAGGGAGCAAAGTGCCATTAAGCGGCCCTTTGGATCACATGATTCCTTCAGCAATGGATTCGACCGTCTATGGTTCCAGCCTTCACAGAGCACTGATGTGAGCCAAGTGAATTAATTAATTAATAATTTTATTACATTTAGCTAATACTTGGGTCAGTTACTCTGTGTTGATTAAATAATAATAAAATTTAATAAACAATCTGTGGTTGTAAAATGCAAAAACATAAAGATTAGTTTTTCAAAACACCTTAAAAACAAAAGGGTGATATTTGATGTTAAACCCTGATAATAGATGTGATATTTATCAGACAATACTTTTTATGCTAATAGTTGCTTTACAGAAAAATATTCTTTGAAAAGCAGCAAAGTGAAAAGTTGCATTTTAATTCTTCTAGTCAGATTGATTCATTAATAATTATTACTTTTACTACTAAATATTGTTTTGTGCTGCACTTTTTTTTAGGTCCATGTACATTTGAGATTGACCAGTGTCAATGGAGTGATATTAGTGACGGACCAGCTAAATGGCATAGACAAAAAGGCAGTGACACTGATCCCCCTCAAGCTCAGTCCACACAAAATGGTGACCATATTAATGTATTATTAGATTGTATGTTTAATCTGTTGGTTTTAAATTCAAGTCTTAAAATCATTCCTCTCTATTTAAGTCCATTAAACAGTATTGCTTACTTGGTCTTTTTTCCTCTGTTAGGTTTTTACATGACGGTAAATCTCAGTTCGGGCTCCACTCAAACAGAAGCAAAACTTCTTAGCCCCCAACTCCCACCCTCATCCCCCTACTGCCAGCTTCTGTAAGTCATAACATCGCTAATAATTCTAAATGTATAAAATTACATTTTTATAACTTATAGACAAATTTATTTTATTGTATGAATTGGATAACACTCCCCTCCCCAGAACCCCTGTCTCTCTCTCTCTCTCTCTGTGTCATGCAACCCACCTCCTAATCTGACATTCTTCTTCCACTTCCTTCCTTGTTCAACACAACCAGGTTTCACTTCACCATCAGGATGGGGAGTACTGGGTCACTCAGAGTGCTTATGCAGCAAGCTGAGGGTGGTGAAGCAATCCTGTGGTCACGCAGTCACAACACTGTCTCCCACTGGACCTCAGCACATATGCCTATAGGGCTGTTTCAGCCATACAAGGTGGTTACTCATTAACGGTTTCTCTGTTACATTTCGAGTTTTGAAACTTTCAAAAAGTGTAAGGAAAAAAAAAAACAAAAACACATGTGAAGCACATTATGAACAGTAAGATTTTATTCCCATAATTTTCTCATTGTGCCCAGTGTGCTGCACAATTAAATGAGCTGAATAGGTTTAAAGTATATATTTCTGTAATGCATATTTTGCATTGGTCAATATAGTATTCATAGCACTCTTAATTATCTGCAGATCTTTTATAAAATGATCAGATTTTTTGTTTGTTTCAGAAAATTAAAGTGAAGTATGAAAAAAAATTCTATACAATGATCAATTATCTAAAAGATATAAATCGAAAAAGAAATGTTTTACATAACATCTATCATCTTAACGACAAAAGTATGATATTTACAAAGGAAAAGTAGCATGTGTAGGTCTTTTAAAAATGTCTGTGGCCATCTGTGTTTTTTAGATTTGGTTCAGTAGCATAAGTAAAGAAACGGTGCACATCAGTTCTACTCAAGATCATGCTGTTGGTGTGGATGACATCTCTTTTATGAACTGCGAGGCATCCTATAAGCCACCAGGTGACTATAGATTACACTTAACTTCCTACTAAATTGGAATATTTGGTTTTAGAAATTGTTTTTTTTATGATCTGCACTAATCAGAAAGTTTTAATTGAATGAAAACACATTTTTTCCTCCCCAGCTCTCTCTTCCTGTGGTTGTACTTTTGAGGATGGCTTTTGTGCTTGGGTTCAGGGAGCCGAAGAAGAGTTAGACTGGAATAGTGGCTCAGGTCCTACTGAAACCCCCAACACCGGCCCTGCAGGAGACCACACCACTGGAAAAGGTTGTTAGTTCGCCAAACTATCAGAATCATGTTTGATTTTCACTTATGTGAATTAGTAAATACTTACAGAATGTGCATAAGAAATCACTTTTTCATGGTTTGCTGAGGAAGAGCTTGTGTGACCTAAGTGAACATTGTTATTTTTACTTTAGCAGCATATACATAATAAAGCAAGTAGTTAATAAATTGCCTGATTAAAAAAAGAGAAAAAAAAAGACTATAACAACTTATGACTCAGCAGTGGCCATTCTTGCACAAGCGGTGCCCTAAGTGAGCTTAAAGAACAACCTGGATGTCAAGAGTATTAAAAAAGATTTGATTTTATATTGTTAAAATCAAATTTCAAAAGTTATCAAATGACTGCACTAGCTTAGTTCTAAAAAGCGCTTTGGTGAGCCTCTGTTCACTGTAAAATGTAAAATATTTTGAATTAAGAGATAATTTAGCACAGTCCAGACTTAAAAAATATTGACACAATCATTTAATGTAGAATTAGTTTAAAGGGAATTAATTAGATACCAATTTCTGTGTCATCAGTAGCTCCTGATTTATTATATTCTTTTATACTACTTGTAGTGTGTGCATCATAGAGGGATTACATCATTTTGAATGCATATGCAAATAAGATATAGAATATTGCACTACTGCTTTGGAACCTTCAGATCTATCTTTTCTATCTTTGGCCTTGTAGCAACCCTTACCACCACAAAAGAAAGTCATAATACCCACATGTACAATATCTGCCATGAAGAAAGGGAAAATTTTGTTACATCAGCAAAGGACTAAAAGTCATAAAGGTTTCACATATATTTTACAGGGAAGTACCTTTACATCGAGAGCTCCCATCCAAGTGGAAAAGGAAACAGAGCCCAGTTAATGTCTCTACTGCTGCCACCTGCTAGTCAACAAGGATACTGCTTCAGATTTTGGTACCACATGTTTGGAGCAACAATCGGTTCCTTGAGGCTGTTTCTGAAAGCAGCTGATTCATTGGAAAAAACACTGGTAAACTATAAAATAGATCTGTAACTTTGGTCTTTTGTTCTAAATGCTAAGACTGTAGATTATACTGTATCATTTACTTCTGCTGTATTGTTGGAAAACAACCATGCAGGTTGAGTAATATTTGAGGCTGTTTCCCTTCAATTTTCTTTTTGTTAAAATAAATTTCTCACAATTGTGAAATAATGATTGCAAAAGTATATTTTTTCACGGTACCATAGGTCCAAGTTGCTTAGTTTTAGTGCATACCTCCGGGTTGCATAAACCTCCTCACATCCTCATTGTGAGAAGTGATTCAGCCTTCTGTCTTTCCTGTAGGTGTGGCAACAATCAGGAAACAAGGGAGATGAGTGGTTGCTAGCTCAGAGCCATGTGACCCTGCAAAGAGTACACCAAGTGATTCTGGAGGCGACTGTGGGGGGAGAGGCTGGGGACATAGCCATTGATGACATCTCATTTATCTATGGACCATGTCCTGAGTCTGGTAATAAATCATAAAATCCTCAAAAAGAAATAGGTTTTATTATTTTTCTTTTGTTTTGTATAATATAAAAGTGGGCCAAAAAATGTCAAAATATTTTCTGATATTTAAAGAGGTATTACAGAGTTTTCTAATAATACTTCCACCTGTGGTGAAAATAGAGAACTGAAGCACTCTTTTTATTGTTCTCGTAGCTCATGCTTGACAAAGCTTTTTTTTTCACCTTACCCGGAGTTGCCATTGGTATTTGAGTTGAGCTTGTTGCTGGTTGCTTCTGAGTATCCACAAAAGTAATGATTGTAATGCTTTGATTGATTGCTAGGTCCGATGTGGTTGATGTCACATCCTCTGAACAGCATGGGAACATCGGACCCGAAGTAACTAAAAAATAAAAAGGCTACTGGCTTACACATGTGCTGAACCACTGAGGTGTCAGTCTGCTTATCAAACGTTGTTTTAGATGTAAGGGGTCAAATTAAAGGGCTATTTTAAAGATATTTCTCAATCAAAAACTTACTAAATGTATCTTTAACACTCACCTCTCCCATGTCAGACAGTGACATCACAGACTGCAACTTAAACTTTGAATATCACTTTATTTGTCTTGGTGGACATTTTTGATAAACTATGAAGCCCTGATCAAACCAAAATAACTTAGATCAACTTTCTACTATGTTCCATTTAAAAATGATAGCAGCAAATTCTCAGCTATGTTCCTTCAGTCTACATCACAACCACATTCAGCCCCTGATTTGTTGACAAGATGTGCATTGATAGAAAAGTTTAGATGTTTGAACTCCAGAAATAATCGCTTTGCATCCACTGCAGGTTTCTCTGTCCTCTGGCTTTGCTATTTCACTCGAATCAGTCTGTTCAACTAAAAAGGTTTTCTTCAAATAATTTTACTTCCAAATGTACCTCTACATATGAAAACCATGTATATCGCTCACTATTCATTTCCATACATTTCCCCAAGGTAGATACTTGAAAATTGATTTGTCGGCTCTTAAAGTAAGAATAAATTGACCTCCAAGGAGGGATGGAACTTACATATGGTACATATGAAATGGTCTGCAGATGATTTCATCACTGTTGATGTTGTCTGACACAAAATGACTAAAATCACCAAGATTTATAAGGATAAAGGGGAAAAACAACTAGCACATAGTTTAAATTAAATATGCATAACTTTGCAGCAACTGTTTTTCATGTGATTGTTTTTAATTTCCAAAAGGAAACATTGGGGCACAATCTCCATACCTGAAATGTGTTCAGCAGTTGTCATACTGATTTATTACATAACCAAATAAAACTGTTATTGTTTTCAGTTACATGATTAGTGAAGAGAAAATTATACTTGCATAGTTTCATAGCTGCAAAGGTTTAACCTCTAATGTGTTGCCTTTTAGATTTGTGTGATTTTGAGGAGGGCAGCTGTAATTGGAAGCAGGCAACATCAGATGACTTTGACTGGATCAGGCACTCTGGTAGCACAGTTAACCCCAACACGGGACCAGACAGTGACCACACCACCAACACCCCCTGGGGTCATTACTACTTCCTGCCATCCTCCATAGATGACCAAGCTGGCCAAAACGCTTTAATGTATTCATCTCTATACCCTCAAAGTAAGAGTTTATTTTGCTATAAAACATACTAAACAATAAGTTGCATATCTGCTCTGCTTTTTTTTTCTTTTACTGATTGGATTAAGCAAAACTCAATCTCATGTAAATGCTAAGTTATATAAAATATATATGCATTTTAATTCAGTATTATTGTCGCTCTGTTCAGGTAAAGGATTGTGTGTGCAGTTGTGGTACCACATGTACGGGGAAGGAATGGGCACATTGAATGTTTACCAGCAAAGTGAAGATGGGGAAGAAGTTCTGATTTTCTCCCAGTCAGGAGACCAGGGTATGCTCTGGAGGTTCGCTCAGGCTTCACTCCTGCCCTGGGTCAAGCCATACAGAGTGAGTCACTCAAATTCAGCTACATTATGTAATTCACCTTCATAGAGAGCATTCTGACACACAACCATAATATGCAGTATAGGGATACAAGTTCTGCCTGTACATACACACAAGTACAACACTGTTTGTATTTCAGTTTGCTTCAAGTAAATTTGGTATAGACAAAAAACAAATGAAAATTTTCCTTTCAAAGAACTTCTATTTTTATTTTGTCAAATTAAAATAGCTGTTTTACTGTCTTTGTTTAATTTACCTTTCCTTTACAGTTATAAACAACATGATTTTTATTTTTTAGGAAAAGGTATAAGAAAAACTAACAAGCAAATTTTTAGTAGAGATGCACCGATCCAATGCCTGGATTAGTTATCGGCTTTGATATTGACTAATTAGCTGGATCGTATGTCAGTGATTTGATATCAGAGATCCAATCCAGCACACTTTACATGGAGCTGGGTTTCTTTCTTTTTTTTTTTTGCTGCTTATTCGTTAATAAATAATATGAAGTAGATTTATATCTGTGTTAATATGTTAATGTTTTTTAACAAAGTTTATGTCAAGGATAACTCCTTCAATCACATGGCAATAGTTCATTGATTCAACAGCTTGGATCAGAAATAAACCTGGTCTATGTATCTCTAAATTTTAGCCTTAAAATTTTTACCAAAATTTTATTTTAATTTGACCCTTTCCTGCTATCATATGCATATTTGCAGTTATAAAGAAATAAAACCTTTTTTTAGAGACATTGACTTTGACAATAGGGACATGTATGTATTTTTAGATTGTGGTGGAAGGTGTGAAAGCCGGGCCCACCATGGTGGGAGACATGGCCTTTGACGACATAAAACTCACAACTGCAGAATGCACTAATAACAGCTTCTGTGACTTTGAGAGCTCCTTCTGCTACTGGAGCAATGTGGGTGTGGGAGTTGACCAGGGAGACTGGCTCCGTGGAAACGGGGACTCCCCAAACCCTAATACTGGACCCACTGTTGACCACACCACCAACTCATCACATGGTAATATGATATTATTTACCTTATGCACACACACACACACACACACGCACACACCCACACATACTATATAT
>JAUZNJ010004371.1:0-18501 GCA_034780135.1 Jordanella pulchra | reverse complement strand
AAAAATAATTTAAAATCCCATATCCATATCATTCCATACCTAAATCAATATACAGTTCAGCTTTCAATATCAGATGTGAAGCTTAGAGGACAAGAAAAAACTCAAAAAGGGGGGTAGATAATTATTAACTTGTGTACAGATAACAAATTTCTCTAATAGAGTGAGATACAAAAATACAAAGCAAATCAACAATTGTTGAATGATAGAAAAGCCTATAGGTTTTATAAGACTTGGAAGACTCAATGGAAGCCAATTTCTGCCACTGTGAAGAAAAAGAAATGTAGCTATCTCATTATTATGACTTAGGTATGTTATAAAAAATGACGTAGTATGTAATAACAATGACATACTATCTCATTATGAGGTATATCCTCATAATTATGACTTAGGTATCTCATAATAATGAGATAACATCTCATAATAATGAGATAACATCTCAATATTATGATTTATTATCTCCTAATTATGACTTAGGTATCTCATAATAATGCACCAAGAGACTTCTCTGCTATAGATGGTCTCTAAGTTCCTCCATTGGGAAACCTCTATATGCTTCACTGATTGCTTATTAAATTTTCAGTATATTTCCTGGTCTGTTGTCAAACACATTGCTTTATAATCAACAATCAATATTTTTTTTGCTTACATTTAAATTTTAAAAAAATTCTCAAAAGTCATTATTTTAGTTTGTAACATAATTTCTCTGTATCTTACTAATCCCCTCTCCCCCTTCAAATTAAAATGTTTGATTTTGCTTCCTTATCAAATATTTTAGCAAAATACTTTTTTTTGAAACGATGAAAAACTTTAAAAGTTGTCCTTCTATCACCTGAGGAACATTTCTAGGATTAAAGGACTAAAAGGACTAATCTATGGAGGCCTATATCCGCCACTGATGAAAAGAAAACAAAAAACTTAGTTATCTCATACCAGTAAGATAGTGTCTCATAATTATGAGATAGCTACGTCATAATTTTTAAATAGCTACATTTTTTATGACTGATGGAAATGGCATAATAACATCAATCCATAATAACCTGAGGAAATTTCCAGGATTAAAGAACTAATGTTCACACAACATCTAGACAAACTCTTCCGTGCTTTGAACTATAGTCACAGAGAGAGAGAGAGAGAATATATATATTTATACAGATATATTATATATACATAGCCAGTTATGTTGTTGTTATTACGACAATTAAAAATGCGTTTTATGTTGCTTTTTGTGCAAATATTTCTATTGACATTTATTTAAAAGAAAATAGTAAACAGACAGTCTAACATGTTAGCAGCAGTTCCTGTGAATTAGCTCCTCCTGTATTTGTTTACACGGTCACACTGGCAGAAAGTAGGTCATGGAAAAACGAAACGGGGGAAGCCGCCTCCTTACTTCTTGTGTATTAACTATCTAGCAATACCTGGAATTAAAGGAAGGTCATCCCCGTGGATTAGTCAAGGCTGATGTGTCCCTGGAGGCCAGTTGAACAGGTAACGTCTGCGTTTTATCTATTCTGAGGAAAAGTCTGCTAACAGCTGCTAGTCGCACCATGCTAGCTCTTTTTGTGCATCACTAGCAAGGTCCCGCACACTGTTTATGCAAAAGATCACAACATAACACCGATTTATGCATTTATGGAGACACACGTGTTGGTAAAAAAGTAATTTTAATGTCATAATGGCACTTTGTGGTCAGATCTTTTTCAGATTAAGCTAAAACTGGTGAGTTAGCCTGCGTTAGCTGCTTTGCTAGGTAGGCTAAGTGCTATGAATGAAGCTGCAAAAGAAAAACTTGCATCAAATATTGCTTTAATAGAGACATTGTCATTTATTTATATTGAGTAAGCAATATAGGTTTTCCTGTGGACTTGGAATTTTTTTTAATCTCTGAAATATTTGGGAATCAAAAATAAAATTTAAGAAATGGAGTACGGGGATTATTGCCTGAAGAATACGGTGACCAAGAAATGATTGATGATAAAGCTGATGCTTGATTAAAAAATAAGAAAAAAGGACGTACGTACATTTCATCGTGCAAAGCATAATATATCCCTACATATTTTTTTGTTAATGACTGTTCATGTTAAGGCAGCACTAACCAAGAACGTATCTGGTGTCCATATAGGGTTTGTGATGGTGTTTTTGAGTTTTTTTAAAGAAATTATTTTTTGTTTTCTTGGTGCCATTTACGTTTGCCAATTAAAAAAAAAAAATCAGTGACCTGAATGTGTATATACATACATGCAACCGGTTATGTCAGTGTTGACACTGGGAGGAGTTAAAATCATATCACATTTTTACCCGCGAATTTCTTATTTGGTATTAATTATTTTAATCAGTGTATACTTAATTACGTATTTTCATAATGGTGATTATTTTCTGATGTGTATTTATTTTCAAATTTGCTGTTTTTAAATTACATATATTTATTTTATTTATTTTTTGTGGCAAATTGGGCTCTTGATTCTTTGAAGATACTGTGAATTTCAAAAAAAGAAGCTTGTTGAATATTTGCATTAGGAATGAACAGCTTATTAAAATCTGTATTTCAGTTTAGATTTTTCCTTCAACCCACCACATATAATAGCAGTTGTCAAAAATAAAAACCTCCTGTGGTTCCCAGAGTACAGAAATCTGAGGTAGATGAATCCACTCCTACAGCAGGAAGCAACAACTTGGGATTCCCCAATAATATGAGAGCTTTTTATCCTTTCCTTTTATATGAACAATAGAAGAAAAAACAAGGACATAGATTGCACTGGTTGCTGCAGCTTCCTGTCATTCTGTGTTATGTGACCCTCTCAGCCAAAGCTCTGAGACGGTAATCTTCCAAAACAGGGCAGTAAAGTCACAATATGTTTTATGGGGGGTGTAATCTGCACTCAGTGTACACACATCCCACATGTACATCATAGTAGGAAATGTTTTGTGAAAAAACTTCAAAAAAATCAAAGTCAAAACAAGTGTATCTGTTTTGTTCACTGCTAGCACCTGGACTGATGTGGCTCCTTAAACATCTGGACTAAACCGAGATCGCATATTTGACGTTTGGGACTGGTGCTAGCATGTCGAGGCGAAGCAGGAGCAGCCGAGCTTGGCGTTACACTTGGGGTGGGATACGAAGGGATGCCGATGCTCGGGCCCTGGTGTTAGCCTCTGAAGCTGAACAGTGGCGCTACGACCGGCTGGAGGTAAACACTTGAAACCAGAAAGATCGACCGACTGTGAATGAGTAGCACATGCTTGTTTCTGCTGATTCAGGAAAGAGAACATTGATCAGATAAAAACATTCTTTAAAAGATGCAGATTTGGGTTCTGATTATCCAGACAATTAAAGCAGAATTAAGACATCAGCTCTGAAATCTCTCTCTAAAGTTCAGCGATTCTGACTCGGAGGACGACTACTCAGCCGTGGTGGTTCCCCCGGTCCCCAGTGCCATTCCTGTTATAGGAGAGTCATACTGTGGCTGCGACTCCCACGGTGAAACCAGCTACAACCCTCGTCTACGAGGATTTCACCAAGTCAAAGACTGCCACTGTGGAGAGGATGACCAAGGTTTGTTTGTATTTGTATTGTTTATTATTTTCAGTCCTGCAAAGTTCTGTATATGTAGAATTTTACTTGTTAGGTACATACAGCCCCTCTATGGTTTTGAAACACATGGTTCCTGCTGTCATTTTCCAGGTAATAATTAGTGTTTGATCTTCCATGCTTTTTTGAATCTTTTTACTATTTAGAAAGTTTCAGGATAATATATATATATATACTTCTTCTCAAATCTCTATACTGTTATAAAAACTTAAGAAAGCAGTCTAGAAATGAAGCTGCAGGCAACAGCATTTGATTCCTTGTCTGATTTGATGTCTGGTGTTTCAGATTTTGACTGGGTTTGGGATGCAAGCAGCCGTTCGACGGCAACATTATTAACCTGCGACAATCGTAAAGTGAGCTTCCACTCGGACTACAGCTGCGGGACGGCGGCCGTCCGGGGCTCCAGGGAGCTGGCGGACGGGCAGCACTTCTGGGAAATCAAGATGACGTCTCCGGTTTATGGAACAGACATGGTACCGACTCCAGGATTTGCTGTTAGCCATGAGAAAAAACGAAAATAAGAAAAAAACAGTTCATTTGTGCAAAAAAAAAAATGGTTCTCTTTGTGCAGATGGTCGGTATTGGAACGTGCGACGTCAACTTGGACAAATACAGGCACACCTTCTGCAGTTTGTTGGGGAAGGATGAAGACAGCTGGGGTCTTTCTTACACCGGTAAGCTCAGCGTTTTTTCTCCTGCTTGAAACATTCCAATATGCATGACGGGTTTGTCTTTTCCAGGCTTGCTGCACCATAAAGGAGACAAGTTGAAGTTTTCCTCCCGTTTTGGGCAAGGATCCATCATTGGAGTTCACCTGGACACGTGGCACGGCACCCTCACTTTCTTCAAGAATCGAAAGTGTATAGGTCAGTAAAGGTCATGTTAGGTAGAAAATCTAGAGCTTTGCTATGGTGGTCAATGCATTCATGTTAAAATGGCCTAGTCAAAGTAAATCTAAATGAAGTTCTCCAACCAGTCTGATTGATTGGTAAAGGCCCACTGTAAAGAAATGTCAGTTGTAGGAGTCTGAACACTTGGTGATATTCTTGTGACGTTTAGCTGATTATAATAACAGAATAACAGAAAAAAATGTCTGTAATCTTTTGTTCAGGTGTTGCAGCCACAGAGCTGCAAAATAAGAGGTTTTACCCCATGGCCTGCTCCACCGCAGCCAAGAGCAGCATGAAGGTCATCAGGTCGTGCTCCACGCCCACCTCTCTGCTGTACCTCTGCTGCGCTCGCCTTCGCCGCCTGCTCCCAGACTGCGTGGACACGCTGGATGTGTTGCCGCTGCCGCCGGGCCTGCGTCAGCTCCTCCACAACAAGCTGGGCTGGGTGCTCAGTTTGAACAGCGGGACCACGGAGGAGACCCCAGACGGGCCAGAGCGGCCCCCGCAATCACCCGCCACCCCGCCGGCCGGATCGTCGTTCTCAGAGAGCGACTCGGAGGGTTGCGCGTCGGATCTGGAAGCATGTCAGAGGAAGAGATGCCGCTGGACGTGATTGGGAGCTTCAAAGCCGAGCTGCGCTTTCAAAATACTGGCCACGGTGAAACAGGGCTGGATTGATGAGAGTCGAGCGTCTTTACTGTGACGTCAACACTTTAAACCATGCGTACAAATGTTCCATCGTACTACAGTATCTATTCATAGGAACTAGTGAGGTGTAATGTACAGTGCAACACTGACGACAAGTACGGCCAAATTTTGGTGGTCATCAGGAAAACAAACAAAAGTGTCTCTTCTGTGGAGTGTTCTTAATCTGAATGTTATTGGTGCACACCTCGTCTCTTAATCAATTAACAGAAATAAGTCTCTTTTTTTTTTAATAAAAACATTATTAGCTCTGCTAAAAGCTTAAATTCCTCTTATCCTGCCTGCATTTATACATCCATCTATAGTGTTTAGCTCCTAACATCTCATTCTACGCACACGTTAAACATTTTTTTTTCCCTCTTTCTTTAAACGTGACTTTCTATGCCAATGGGTTTAACATACAGCCTTTTGTACAGTTCTGTTTATGCAAAGATGTCTAGAATGTGAGCAGCACCTTCCTGAGTTGTTACCATTTATACTCCAGTAGTTTTATCAGTTTATTGTTGTACAGTTTAAAATGTCTTAACCTGTTATTTGGGCGGGGGGGGGGGGGGGGGGGGTTGTAAATATATGTGTTGAGTTCTCCTTCAACTATGTGAAGTTTTCTCTGTTCTTCTGACTAATAAACTCCGTAATCTTAGCAGTTATTTTTTGTTTTTTAAGCAGCTTGTTGGATCTGAGGAAAGAACACACTGCAGGTTTTATAGAGGCTCCTGCATGCAGCTGAAACACAGAAGCACAACCGACACAGTTACAGCAAAATCCCATCGTCCCTAAAGATAAATCTGAGAGGGTGGATTTTTATTTTTTTGTTATTAAATGACTCCATAACAAGTTTAGATGAAGCTCACATGTAATATTTGAAACAAAGATACTAAACATGCTCCAGTTAGGAGACAAGTTTCTCCTTCCCATCCTCCAGGCCCCATGGCAGCAGCATAATCTTGAATTCTCCTGCTTCATTTGTTGCACTTCCAGCTGTTTTAAGTGTTTTGCATGAGGTAAACATCTCCTTTTATTTAGAGTGAGCTCAGCTCCACCATTTTCAGCAGTTATATTAAATCCAATAGATTCAGCATAAGTATCTCTCCTGAATTCACATATTAAAAATGTTTTCTACCAAATTACTGTTTTCAAAATGATCAACAGCCCCATTTTTAAAAGGTTAAACTGTCTGGATTTGTGTATAACCAACATACCAAGCGGTGAAAGTACTTCCACAAAACACATCAGGACAATAAATGGAGGAGGTTGAGTTTTATTTGGAAATCTGACAGGCATGGCTGAACAGTGAGCTCCCACTTTGAACAACAAAAAAAAAACAAATCAAAGACAGCAGCACTACAGGTAAACAATACTAGTGTCTGAGAATGTCATATCCAACATAAAACCACATATTATGCACTCAGGTCCCACACACACACACACACGCAGTCATCTCCATGTGAACATCCTCCAATACTAATCACACTATATCCAGAGGAATTCCAAGCACTTTGAACAATTACCCACAGTGCAATAAATCTAACTATACACAGATAATTTATTTTATGTATATAGGGTATTTCAATAAATAGTTCCATTTAGACAGCTTCAAAATCTTCATAGCTTTCCATAAATAGTGACAAAAAAAAAAAAAAAAAAGTTGGTCCTGAAACAAGGAACATGGAAAAATAAAATACTAGTGTGCACAACTTGTCAGTAGTCTCAAAACAAACGATTAAAACCCTTCAACAAAAGACAAAAAAAAAAAAAATCAGAGGAGGAATGGGTGGGGAGGTAAACGTTGATACTCACGCTCACAGCACAGACTGGTTACTACATTTACTTGGTATGGGAGGACTCTGGATCACTGTACAGTTTAAGATTAGACCATATAATCAGGCAGACAGTCCGCACATCATCCAACAACAAACAGCACATGTTCATGCCCGTTCTGTACACACAAGACCTGACACAACCGGATGGCTTAAAACAAAGAGGATATGGTCACACCTAAAGAGGACGAGGCCTGTTTCTGCTGCCATCCCATCCTGTCAGATCCGCAGGGTGTCATGGAAGAAGGTGAAACTCTCCTATTTGTTCTCGCCGCTTTGATGTGGAATGAATGAGAAGGTGGTTGGATGGAGACACTTATTTTGTGGATAGGATGAGGGCCACGATCAGGCCGTAGAGCCCCAGCACCTCAGCGAAAATCAGGATCAGGATCATGCCCACGAAAAGCCGGGGCTGCTGGGCGGTGCCCCTCACCCCGGCGTCGCCCACGATGCCGATGGCGAAGCCGGCCGCCAGACCGCTCAGGCCCACACTCAGACCAGCGCCGAGATGCAGGAAACTCCTACAACAGAAGATTCCGATATAAATGAATATTCTGATCTTATTTCTCTGAATGACGGTTTTATTTTACAAGAAACCGACTCCAGTCAATAATCAGGTGTTTGAATGAGAAATTCTGATTATTTCCTTTCATTTCATACAAAAAACAAGCTGCATTTCTAAACCAGTTCAGCATGGATGTTAGTGGATTATTCTTTAAACTTTATAAAGTTATTCGAGGATAAAGCTTGGAGACGAAATACATGAAAATGGCCTTTTCATTTTTTTGCCATTTTGTGTTTGATTCCAAACTAAATCCTAAATTTTTATTTGACAGCTCACTTTCCATCTGTTCTATACCTTTTAAATCTACCGGGTCTTATTTAATTGGCGTTTTTTTACATGGGTCTTTTATTCGAGGATAGTTTCAGGGAGGCGTTTACAAGGAAGAATAATTTAGTGTTCGCTCTGCCTGACCTGCAGGGTCCCTGATTACACCTGCCTGATATCCCATCTGCAGGATGTAACCAGGCTACAGAGTACTTCAGTGATTTGGATCCATTAGTACCAAGGCATGAAAGAACCAGACAGAGTCACTCTACACCAGGCTTCCTCAAATCTGGCCCTTGAGGTCCGTTTTCCTGCATATTTTAGATGCATCTCTGCTTCCACACCTGAACACCATTGTTCAATTATCTCCTCAGTATGCAGCCAAGTTCTCTGGAGTCCTGCTAATGACCCCTGATTATTTGACTCAGGTGTGTTCAAGCAGAGACACATCTTAAAGGTGCAGGACAGCGGCCCTCGAGGAAGCCTGCTCTACACCGTTTAAGAACTGAATGTTGTTTTTTATTTTAACTTAAATACTCACTGCCACGTGTTCTGTTAAAAAAAATAACAAAAAAGTCCAATTGAATGATGAGCTGGAACTTTAATTGTGCCACAAACTGAGGATCTCCGCTTTGACGCTTTCAAGAACAGAAAGAAAAAAGAAAAAAAACAATTCTTTTCCAGATTCTGTTTGTATTCATTCGACAATTGATACAAAGATGGCCGATACATCAACAACACACAGCATTTAAACCTGTGAGCTGGAAATAAAAGAACAGGGAACATGGGACACTAAGGATGGAGGACAAGAGGAAGGGAAGAATAACACAAGGAGGATTTAATTACAAAGAGACTGGAGGACAGAAGAAAATAAGAAAAAAGCAAAGAAAGATATAGAATAAAAAGATATGACAGAAAGGAGACAAGGTGAGAAGAGAATATAGAGCTAATGTATCAGGGTGGT
This sequence comes from Jordanella pulchra, assembly GCA_034780135.1. Taxonomy (NCBI): domain Eukaryota; kingdom Metazoa; phylum Chordata; class Actinopteri; order Cyprinodontiformes; family Cyprinodontidae; genus Jordanella; species Jordanella pulchra. The sequence continues at coordinate 9,707 of JAUZNJ010004371.1, read as the reverse complement.
AATGCCACTGATTAATCACAAAAATGGGGATCTGGATCCACTGAATATTATCTGAGGACTGTTTGCAAACAAACCTAAACCAGAAAAACATTCAACCCAGAGCCGAGTGAAGAGAAGATGTTTCTCTTACTTGTAGAGAGTGAGTCTCTCCGAAATGTTGTTGGCTATCAGCACAGCGACCACCAGCCCGTAGATGGCGATGATGCCGGCCATGACGACGGGGATGATGGACTTCATGATGAGCTCTGGCCGCATCACAGACATGGCGGCGATGCCTGTGCCGCTCTTGGCGGTCCCATATGCTGCTCCTAATGCTGAAAAAGGGACAGATCAAGCAGCCAGCATTTATTCAACCTTTTAGTCCATCAACAAAAAAAAAACAAACAATCCATAGGAGATAAGGCGTTGTTATAAAAGCAATCTGGGTAAACTACAGCAACATACAGTTACATCCCGAAGTGAACCAATGCTGTTTAAAAGTCAGTTCTCCAAGGAATGATTAAATATTCAAAAGATCATCTGTGGAGCTCAAATTAATGTAAAACATACAAGTTTAACAGCATGTTCCCTCTGCTGTCACTCCATGTTTTAATGCCTCATCACACTGTACGTATAGCTGCTGTTTCCTGTTCCAGTAAACTAACCTTTAATGTGGTACATAGACAATCTAAAGCCGTTTGTCAATACAAGGTGAGTGCCGAGGCCTGGCCCTTTAATCAGAAGAGCAAAATGTTTTTTTCTCCCCCTATGATGCAGCGTCACAGATCAAAGCACCAATTCTCACATCTGCACATCTGTCGTCGTACCGCTCACATCAGACTCATCTAATCCCAGCAGAGCTCAGCTCCGTTATGCGGAGCAGAGATCAGGTCAAGAAAACCGCTCATCATCGCACGGACCTGTATCATCACTATCATTTCATGCTTAAAAAAATCAAATGAATTCTAGAAAGAAAAAAAAAATGAAAAAACATGGATAAAAACTGAACTTTACTGCCCTGAAAGGTTTCTTTTTATGGATTTTTAATGTGCTTAATAAGTTGTGTATAAAAAAACAAAACAAATGGGAAACTACATTTTTCTTTCCATGGTAGAGCATACAGTCAGAATTGTACCAGAAAAGCACACGCGAAAGTACGCATAGTTTTATTTAAAACAAACTCAGCTGAAATACTTTCCGCATGCATTTTAAACGTTTTGTATTTTTATGCACTCTCATGCCTGCCCCACCCATAGGAGAATTGATACAGTCTGTGATTGGCTACTTTACATGAAACGCACCGTTTTCTTCCTGGTGCGCCTCGTATCCATAGCTACAAAAGACGAATTCTGACATCAATCACTGTCATCATCTAAAAACTTTAGAAACGTTGAAGATCAAAGAAACAAGAGTAAATGCAAACTAATTGTAACTTTCTGCGTTCAGCTATTTACTAGAGTTCAAGCTGGACTCGATTCAATACAAGCAGTGAGGCTAATGTTAGCTTAGCTGATACAAAGTTGCAGATTTAACATTTATAACCATTTTTGATAATAAGGCAACATCCCTGTCTGTGTTAAACTAAGTTAATTATGATTAATTTAACCAATTTAAAGCCATTAGACAAACACTGTTAGCCTAAAGATGTTTTGCTAATGCTACTAGCTACAACCAGGAAGAAAAGAGTACCATCTTAAGGGGTGGGACTTAAAAAGTAGCCAATCAGAAGCAATTTACCACCACCAGTTGGTTCTAACCTTAATGTGACAAACATTGAGCAGCATTTAGAAACAGATCCACCCACAAGTTGAAGATAATCTACAGGGACATCAAAAACAAAACACCCAAGCAAAAGAGCACTGACTTCTATGCTGCAATCATCCGATTGCTGTTTACTAATTAGATATGTCCGATTAATCCAGTCATGGCCTGACATCTTGGTCCAGAGTTAATGCTGATTCTTCAATTTGCATGAATTATGTGACAGATAATTCTAATTCTTATCAAGCAATTAGCCTGTTAGATAACATCAAACCTCTATATAGCAAAGATCGAGCTAATTTCAAATGGTAGAACTGGATGAAAACTGAAGAACAAGTTCAGTCTATGAACCTCGACTAACAGTGGATAATATGAGGAAGAAAACAATAAGATGAAGTTGATGTGCAGCCAAAGCAGGGAGACCATATTTAACTCCTGCTTTTAAGAAAAAAAAAACCCATGAACTTTCAATAAGCCAGAATTAATTTGTTAAAATAGTTTCCCTAAAGTCATCAGTAGAGCTAGATTTCCTGACTGCACATAAAAAAAAAACATTTATCTTTGATTCTCTGTCAAATGGATCATTTCAGATGTAAAAAGCAAAACAAAAAAAACAAAAAACAAAAAGGGAAGGACATTCAAAAAATTTAAAAAAAATAACTCAACAGCAGCAGGTGTTGAATGTAGTCATATTTTGGACTTCATAACTACATGAGGAAGGCTTTCTGAGGTATATTTTTCATTAACGCAAAGGCAGACACAAGAAGTGGCCTCTGCTCAAGCTGCTAATACTGAACCAGTAAACGTTTAGCTGGATATTATACGGCACTAAACTGTTTATTTAACTGGTAACCAGCTGATATAAAGGCTTTCTCAAGGGATGAAGTACTATGAAATTCAAACAACCTGAAGATGACTAACACAGCTTGCAGCATCCTGTCTGCTTATAAATGAGGCTGAATGTTTGGTACATTGTGTTGTCATCTATCACTGGCGAACATAAGTTTATCTTTTCTTACAGCTTTTCTTCAGAGTAATTAAACTCTGAGCTGAGCAAGACAATATGAGAGGAAATGAGCTCAGAAGAATGGCAACTTCTCAGGTGAGATTGATGAGTTACTTTCAGAAATATGAAGGAAATTTGTGATACAAATCAGAACTCTGATTACCTACAAAACAACCTGTGTCTTGGTCTGAATAATTTAGTGGAACATTTTGGTTTTTTAACCAATACTGTGATTTTGTTTTGATTTTCTTTTGTCCTAAACATGTCGGCATTTCATTGTTTTCCTTTAAAGAGTTTTTGTCCAGAGTCGATCGATGCAGGACGTTACTATTACTATTGGTTAGAAAAAAAGCCTGCATGGATCTGTGCGCTGGCCACAACTCTCTCTTCCCTAATAAAAATAAAATGCATCTTTTACATTTACTTAAGTATACTTTAACACAATGATCAATTTTCTACCCCCCGATAATGGAACAATTGTGTTAAAGTAACTAAATATGCTTTAGTAGATGTAGCAGGGTAGCAACAAACCCACTTTAAGGAAGTCCCCGCCACCTAAAGGGCTGGAAGGAGAAATTAGTGCACAATTCTTATTAAATGTAAAGAAACCAAAACTGATTTCTCTTTGATTTGGAAAAAAAAATGCATTTATAAAATTGTTATGTTTGTATAACCACATGCATGGACTTTGATGCACTTTTTTAGTTAAAAAAATGTAATAGAAAAAGCTTTTAACATAAATAATGATAAATCATATAATTCCTCTAATTTTTACTGAACTCAAAATGACTACATCAAAAACAAACAAAAAAACACCCCCAAAATAAATAATTTTGTACATTAAGACATCAATTAATCTATTGATTTCTTTTTTGATTAATAATCAGGTAACAAAAGGTTTAAACTAAAACTTTTCCACTTGAGTTCTTATAGAGCAACTTGATAGATAAGTACTGTTTTACTTTAAATATTTATATATTTTTTTCATATTTTAATATAGCTAAAGGTGATTAGTACATTAGTTGATCATTATTTCAATAAATGATTAATCCCACTAACCAGACAAGATGATCTGGATCAATCAAAATCAGAAACTGCGGGAAGACCTAAAATAAAACTGAAAATGTGTCAGGCTCTATCTAAGTCTCATCTGTGGGTCTCTAATAAACACTGGAAATTAAAATTATTCTGAAAGACTGAAAAGGAGATCAAAGAGGCTTTCTTAGCTGCATTTTAAAAAAGCTCATAGGAGCAGATAGGGCTGTTTGGACTAGAACTGACAACTTTGCACATTTGTTATATCATTCTTATCTTATCTTCACAGTTTAAACCCCTTTGATAATTATACTTTTAGTAGATTATTACTAAGTATGAGTCCAAGGTATATTTATTATTATAGAGACAATTTTCAACATCAGTTGGAAATCAAGCCCAATCGGATTATATTCGTTTAACTAAATCATCAAGGAGTGGAAGTAGTCCACTGCGCATGTTTTGGAGGCTGTGCGAAATGAATGAATGAATGAATAAATGGATCATGCCTTTCAAATGTTCCGTTATATCCAGGCTTATTTCCCTTCCCTGATTCCCCTCTACCAATAAACTGAAGAGAAAAGACATAATGGTAAACATTACAGACGGTGGTTTTATGCATATATAATGTCAGTTTATATAAATTATGTCTTGCTGCCACCTCATTGACTGTGTGCGTCAGCAGCAGACACGATTACAGCCTGAATTTAATGTCAGGAGCTCCGCCAGAACAGAAGCAGGCAGCGTGATCCGATGGAGCCTCTGACAGCAGCGGGGTTCCCCCCCACCTCTCATCCCCCGGCAGGTGTTTGAGCCTCGACCACCGTCTAAAAAAAAGCCAGCAACGGCTTGAATAAAGGCAGAGGTTGTTTCTTATTATGTATAACTTCAACCCCCTGGCTAAGCTGACGTGTAACCAAGATTTGACACTTAAAAATTAAAAATGGCAGATGATGGGTTTGATGTAGTTACCGCTGAAGACCATGGCCGCAGAGGCTCCCATCACGGCGAAGAAAGGTGAGTACTCGGGGCTCTCCTCAGAAGACATTGTCACACTTCCTTAAGGACGACGAAGCTAAACGGATCAATATCCTCTCACTCTCGTTGGCGGGGAGGTTCCCCTGTCCCACCGTCACCTCTGGGCAGCTTAAAAGACCGCAAAGTAACGAGAGCGACCAGCGATGGCTCCGGGGGTGAAGAAGAAAATGGCGAAACGGAAAAAGTCACCTGACCCACCATGGCGGAGCGATCCACCTGAGCTGAGGCGGGTGTGCTCCACTAGTAAATGTGTAATAAACACTCGCTGACACATATTTGATTTTAGGGCTGTTACGGATTTTTTTTAATTTTAGACTACATTTTCAATAAATCTCATAACCCCACTGTTGTTCATGTAGTTACGTATTATATCAATTGCTTTATGGCCCTTTTTGTTTAGTGGTATGTTCTGCTGCAAGTGCACTGACTGCAGCTGAAACTAGTCGTCACTACACGCTGGCGTATTAATTATTAGTACCAAATGTTCACTAAAAGCAACAAAAAACTGCGATTTCTCTTTATAAATTTGACACGAAAAGTAAAAACCAAAGCCTATAATGTCCGTTATGCTCATACCGAGGATTATTAACAGAACCTGGAGATGTTTGCGTCAAGGTGACACTCCAATGAAGATGGGTTTCTCTCATGTCAACCAAAGAGGGTGGATCACCTCGGCATTACATTTTATCATATAACAAGACATTTTCTAAATATTTCGTTTTTTTAAGCATGTGGATATCGATTTATGTTCCTTCTTACCCGTCAAAGTTTGTAGTCAGATGCGTACAATTTGTGCATGTCTGAGAAATGTTATAACCTATACAGAACGAAATAAAATTTAGAAGTAAAGGTTAAAAAGTGCTAGTACTACATGTAAAAATGCTATTGAATAAAAGGATTTTTAAATGCAGTTACTCAATCGTCAGTCCCATTCTTATTGGTATAAATAATTAATATACAATTAAATGAAAGCATTTGTTTTATATTTCCCTTCTTAAGAATACTCTAATATATTTTGACACTCCACTTTTATTGGGGATAAAATGTGCTTAAAATAAGAAAGACAGGCAGTTCAAGCAAGATATGTTTGTTAGATTTAAATTACTACCCCCCCAAAAATCCTTATTCAGCTAAATTTGTTTCACAGGCACAAGTTTACAGATTTAAATGATTTGAACTTTAACAAACTATATATCTGTAACAATAAAAATCTTTTTGGTTTGGATTCGGTTAAAGATATTTTAAGAGCACCAAGTTTGTAATACAGATAATTCAGTCATAAGTTTGGGTTTTAATTAAAGCTTTTTCTAATTGGGTGATGTGATGTTATGTTAAAAATTATTTGTTCTATTAGAATATTTCCACAAATATTTTGATCATTTATTTAATCTACCCTATTAATTTAATTTCATCTCCTAATATTTGGATTCTGTGTGTTTTATCCAATAAATCTCCTACCAGACCTATTGGATTAAAAAAAAAGTCGAACTCTAAAAGTTATGTATTATTTGAATGTATGCAGACAATTTTATATTTCCTCTAAGGTATCACATGATCGCACTTTAACAACGGCTTTTTAGAATAGTAAAGTGAAAGAGGGGGTTGCTGAAAGTGCAAAGTACACACATGACTGTCAGTAGCCCCTCTATCACATGGGGGGAAAAAAGGAGCTATCAGTTTCAAAGCTCTTTCATGTGACCAGCTTCTGCTCAAAGCATGGGTAATGCTCTCTTTGCTATTTTCAAACTGATATTGTAATCTAATTTTCTGATAAGGAGTACTCTAGTGATAATTTAATCTTCTCCAATGACAAAGAGATCAGAAAATCATTTGAAAACTTTTTCTTGCAGGGAAAAAAAGGTTTTTGATTGGCTTGCTACAAATAAATAATCAAATCAACAAAATACAGATTAATTGTTCAACTGTAAGATGTACGTTTCTTGACACTGAATACTCAGCTACTTTTGTCTAAAATTATTCCCTCATATTCCCTCGTCTCAGCACACAAGAGAGCGTAGTTTGACATCTAGGGGAGCATGTAGGGGGCGGGGTCTAAACGAGGTTAGGCGAGACCAACATCGCCATCTCCCGGACCGCTGCTGAAACTACAACCTTGCTTTATTCTAAACTAAGCTATAAAAACTGCTAAAAAAAAAAAAAAAACACACACACACATTCAAATAACATGTTCTCATTGAATGCTTTGTTTTGTACAAAGTTGAATGTGTTGACAAAAAAAAAATAAAGAATAAAAACTCAATGGAAATGAAATGTATTAACCAATTAAGGCTGGATTTAGAGTCATACACAAACTTAAAGTGGAAAAAAACAGACCAGACTGATCCACCTTTCATTTTATGTCTTTAAAACAGATCAAAATTAGGCTCAGTATTGTGTTTGGCCTCCACATGCCTGTGTGACCTGCGCATGCTCCTGATGAGGTGATGGATGGTCTCCTGAGTGATCCTCTACACCTGGACTCAAGCTGCCAACTCCTGGACAGTCTGTGGTGAAATGTGAGAGTGGATGGATTGAGACATGAGTCCTAGATGTGGTCAAACAGATTCAGGGCTGTGGAACGGACAGGCCGGTCCATAGCTTCAATGCCTTCTACTTGCAGGAACTTCTCCAAACTCCAGCCACGTGAGGTCTATTGTCCTGTATTAGGAGGAACCAAGGGCCAAGCGGACCTAAGGGCAATCATGCTACCTCTGGTGAACACATGGAGGAATGTGTGGAGCTGCAAAGAAATGCCACACCATACCATTGTCGACCCACTGCCAAAATGGTCATGCTGAAGATGTTGCAGGCAGCAGATTGCTCCCCTCTGTCTCCAGACTGTCACATGTGCGCAGTATGAACTCGCTTTCCTCTGTAAAGAGAACAGGGTGCCAGTAGAAAATTTGCCAATCCTGGTATTCTCTGGTAAATGCCAAGCATCCTGCACGGTGTTGGGCTGTGAGCACAACCCTCATCCGTGGACGTCGAGCCCTCATACCATCCTCATGCAGTCGGTTTTCTAACCTTTTGACACAAGCACATTTGTAGCCTGCTGCAGGTCATTTTGCAGGGCTCTGGCAGTGCTCCTCCTTGTACAAAGATAGAGGTAGTGGTCCTGCTGCTGGGTTGTTAGGGTTAGCCTCCTACGGCCTCTTCCACGTCTCCTGGTAGCGCCTCCAGCCTCTCGATACTACACTGACAGACACAGCAAACATTCATGCCACAGCTTCCATTGAGCTGCCATCCTGGATGAGCTGCACTACCTGAGCCACTTGTGTGGGTTGTAAAGTCCATCTCATGTTACTGCGAGTGTAAAAGCACCACCAACATTCAAAAGTGACCAAAGCATCAGCCAGAAAGCAATGGTCCTGAGAGGTAGTCTGTGGTCCTCACCTGCAGAACCATTCCTTTATTGCAGGCATGCCCACAGTTGGTCCCGAAGGCCGCTGTCCTGCAGGTTTCCTTGCTCCAGAACAACTGATTCTGATGACTGCAGTTTAGCAAAAGCCTGTTAATCAGCTATCAATAGAAATCAGCTGTGCTAAGGAAGAAAAACCTCTAAAACCTGCAGGACAGCAGCCCTCAAGGACCGACTTTGGGCATGCCTGTTTTATTGAATGTGTCTTGCTAATTGCCAATAATTTCCACCTGTTCTCTATTCCATTTGCAAAACAGCATGTAAAATTGGTTGTCAATTCATGTTGCTTTTTCAATTAAAGCTTTATTTAATTGAAGTTTAACTGTGTTGTTTATGTGTTCTTTTTATTTTTTGAGCAGTGTATATTTTTAATCCAATTTAAATGTTTTGATCAGAAGGTTATGAATAAACAAAGTGCTTTTTAGTTTTAATTCAAAAATCATTTAACCATATTTTCTGGATAACGATGTCCAAACTTTTTAACAAGAGCCAAAATTATAAATTTGAAAGAACTAAAATTCCCATATCTTTTAAATAAAAAAAAAAATAATGTGGTCTTGCTATGACTGACACCTCACATCTCCCTGATATTTGCCGTTTCATTTTTGAGTTCAGCTTGTTCTTATCTGGGGACGTTATACTGAAGCCAAAAAGCTTGTGTTTGCAAAGAGAAGACATCCCAACATGCAACAGGAACCAACAAGAGTTAATGATTTATTTCAAACTTTCGTATGTTTCCTGGAGGAGACCAACCCTGTTATACTTTGAAACAAGCTATTATTCTAGTAGAACCAAGGAGGTCATCAAGGGGCTAAAGTGTTTGTGGGTTAATTGTTAGTGAGGTATTAATCAATTATAATGAACAATGGCTCGGAGGAGTCCATTTGCATATTATCAACTGTTCAGGGAAATGTATGAGGCAAAGGAGAGAGCTGCTGGCCCAGCCAGCTCATATTGGACTAATACTATCTTTCCAATGTATATATATATTCCTGGGAATCCTCCACATTTTGTTACATTACAACCACAAACCTCAGTGTATTTATTGGGATATTTATGATCAGCTAAAACAAAGCAGTGTAAAACTCAAGGGGAAAGAGATTAAATGGTTTTACAGTAAAAAAAAGAATGAAAAATTGCCAGCCAGATTTTAAAGGATTGGTTTACAGGGGTTGGACAATGAAAATGAAACAGTCCTCATTTTAGTGTGGGAGGTTTCATGGCTAAATTGGACCAGCCTGGTGGCCAATTTTCATTAATTGCATATTGAACCAATAAGAGCAGAGTGTGAAGGTCCAATTAGCAGGGTAAGAGCACAGTACCACCAAGAGGGACGAACAACATCCAACAGGATTAACTGTGGACGCAGGAGGAAGCTGTCTGAAAGGGATGTTCAGGTGCTAACCTGGATTGTATCCAAAAAACATAAAACCACGGCTGCCCAAATCACGGCAGAATTAAATGTGCACCTCA
>JAUZNJ010004360.1:0-18503 GCA_034780135.1 Jordanella pulchra | reverse complement strand
AAGCACTTTGAAATGCCTTGATGCTGAAATGTGCTATACAAATAAAATTTGATTGATTGAAGAAGTTTGTTTTATTTAAATAGAGCCTTTCCTTTTAAAGGTTAAAAAGAAAACCAAACACTGTTCAATTAAAACTTTCCCTGCTTTTCTTGTTTGAGTATTTTCACTATAGAGCTAATTTTTTCTTTTCTTGTTTCTTGTATTTTTTTTCCATGTATTTCTTTGGTTCATAAAAGACAATTAGGCAACAAGTTAATAATAATCTACAGGTTGACTTTTTTTCTCTGATTACTCAGTCTTGAGAATAATCAATAGAATAATTGAATACTAAAATAATCTGCTGTTACAGCTCTAGATCAAACCAATAGAAAATATGTCCAATGATTAGATTGAACTGCAAACTGGAATCCAACAGTATTTTGGAGATGAAAAGCTTTAGCCTTTCAACCTGACATGGTTTGTGTTGGAGCTGATCCCCTTTTAAAGGTTAAATGGTTAACATTTAAATAGGGTTATGATAATAATTTATATTCAAGATCATTTTTTAAACTTATTAGTGTCATTTCTTGAATTGGCATTGGCCGATACATGTGTGCAGCAGTTCATTAGCGCATACAACATCCGTGTCTTTAGATCATGTGAAGGTTAGTAAATATTTATCTTATTGTTTTGAGACTTGTGTAACATTTAGTTATAGTATAATTTTTAATTTGTATCTTGTGGTAGAAAAAGCAATATCTGCTTCGATAATCGGCCCAAACATGCCGCGTGTAAAATAAGTCCATTATTACACATAATTTCTGGACATCTATGCTTTGATTTCTATGTTTGTGTGGATTGCATGTCGTGTCAGTAGAACCTCTAGAAATATATTTACTGATAAAAATGGATATTTCTGGAATCAGGACTGATATCTCCTTTCAAAAAAAAAAAAAAAATATATATATATATATATATACTCTGTTGGTTGATCTCTAAATTAAAGCGGAATTCCCCCCACTATACAATGTTTTTCTGCCATATCACACAACCCAATATTGAACATAATATGCTGATCTATATAAAGAGGTTTCTTTGATTTTTGGCAGATCAGCATTTATCTTTTTAAAACTCTAGAGGCATCAAATATAGATTAGTTATTTACATTAATCTCTTTTTCTTAATTTTCTCTGATTTGATAGATAACCATGACATTATTTCCCTCAAACTTTACCAACTCACGGTGTTGCGAAGTAAAAAGGAGGAAGAGGAGGAGGAGCAGGATGTAATAACTATCCCCAGTGTGGAAAACATGGAGCTCCTTCGATGTAAGCTGTCCACAAACGGAAAAAACTTTGGTCTCATCACATTATGAACATTTAATGAGCTCATTTGTTTTTTTCCTTAGTGGTTCAGAGTGAAGAAGGGATGAGTGGAATAGCCATTTTCTTCACTGTGCTCTTCTCTATGCTGGGATGCATCTTCCTCATCGTTATCGGCATGGTGGTCTACAGCCAGTGGAACGAGAGTCGGCGGAAGCGCTTCTACTGAGGAGCGGCCCAACGGGACGGGCGCAGGGAATGTGACAACTGCTGCGGGCCGCAGACCCAGCTGGGATCAGATGCAAAGTAAGACGCTGCAACCGATCGCTGGATGAGTGGATGTTTCTATCCTTACCACAATAAAATCTAAAACCGGTAGAGACAGAATACAGGCTCCCACTTCAACTCGAGACTTTTCCCAGCTGTGGTTCTGAACCTGTTGGAGCAATTTAAACTTGGAAGTTCAACTCAGCCTCAACAATCCACCTCTGTGATTCTCACACACCAGACATGAACAGTCCTTTATGATTCGAATACAAGTAAACCAAATTTAAAATCATGTTGTTTATTTTTTTTCATGTTAAAAGTGGCACTTATTTTTTAAATCCATGTTACATTATTTGTAGGGTTGCACAATATATCATATATTTATCGGTTTTACAAAATTACCTAGTGTGATATGTTTATTGCAAAGAACTGTCTTTTTCAGGCTCTTCATATATCCTGTCATACAATTGCTTTTCTGACCTTAGATGTGTTGCCTCCTCTTCCCATCGCTGAGGGCTTAACCATCATGATTCCATCCTGATTTCTTAGTTTAAAACTTAGGATCATGATGCAGAATTTTTCTTATGTTTACAAATGTTTTTTTGTTTTTTTTCATAAAGCCAACAAGGACATTAACATTCGTAGGTGGTTAAAACCTTCATTAAAACATGCTTTTACATCAAACCTGAAACTTTTTTTTTTTTTACATATTTCAAAGCTAGAAACACTTTTTCCCCAGATAAAGAATTACTTACTGGTTTTATCTTATATTATACGTTAACATCATTTGACTTTCCTTGTATTTGCGTTTTCAAAGCGTCCTGAATGCCTCTCAGTGCTTTTCAGAACTGGAGAATGTCATTTTACAGCCTCTATGTTAATTGTTCAGACTGTTTACATGTCGTGTGCCCTTATCTCTGCATCAAATTTTAAGATGTGCTGAAGTAAAGGACAGAAATGCTTTTTCTTTATTGGCTTTTACCAATATTGAAAGCAGATTCATGCAATTATAAACTAATGTTTCAGAATTTACCTTTAAATATATTTATTATTTATGAGAGCCCTTTAATGAGGTCTTATGAAGATTTTTAAAGAATGTAAGCAACATTTATGCTACTGACTTTTCTCTATTTCCAAACACTAAGATGACCTTTATGATACGTTTCCTGCCTCATTGTTGAATATCATTGCTGTGAGCTCAGCACACACTTGTTGATGTAGATCATCTTTATTTATACTTATCTCATAGTTATGTGATTGTTTTGTTGTGTGATTATGCGATATATTTATACTGTGTGTTTTTGTTGGATTTTTTTTCTATTAAAACATGTCATGTATTTAATCAATGGTCCTGAATTCATTCCAGTCTGCAGGTTTTTAAGGTGAGTTTTTGAATTGAACTGATGAACATTTATTTTAATGCATAGGCATTAAAAGATTGCAGGAAATGAAAATGTATAGACTCTGCTTCGTGTTCTTCCAGGAATTCTATTCTTGTAAATGTAATGTACTGTTTAGTTGGGTAAAGATGTGCAAGAAATCTATACACACTAGAAAAGCACCCGGACATTGTGACCTCCACTTTCACACCGGACCCAGATAATTACCAAAGAAAAGAAAAGTTAATGGATTGGTCCTTAACCCATGGTGCACCTTTGGTAAAATTTTCAAGCAAATCCGTCAATAACTTTTTCTGTAAAGTTACAACCAGACAAACCAATGCTACCGAAAACATAACCTCCTTGGCGTAGGTAATATATAGATATATCTATATATATATCTATAAATAGTAGCACAGTCCCACACAAAAAATCCAACCTTTTGCATTTATTCAGTGAAAAAAAATGACTATTTTTCAAATTCATCAGTAAAATGATTATTAGTAACAAAGGCCACAATTCAGTTGTATGTTGTGAAAATTCAGTATTAAATAAAACTTAACATTTAAATGTTTCAGAAGTTTAATCCATAATTACTCAATTCATTTAAAACACACCCATTAAAAAACTGATTTTATTTTAATATCCTCCACTGCAGCATATCAGTCAGTGGGCGGGCCAACAGTGCATTGAACAAGGTGATTGGTCTGCTGTCTAGGTTAACCAATCAGATACTAAAGTTGACCAGACCGTCACCTACATGTGGTTTTAGTTCATCACACAAACTCTGAGTTACAATGTTAAAGATGTTTACTGTAAAAGATGATATGAGGCTGAAGTTAAACAGTCAAGGAGCAGAGCGCCAATGTTTGTTTTATTAGAAAAATAAAATACAAACGATGACCCAGACAGTACACAGACTAGTTACCAAAACCATTTTTACCCATCAGTCAGTGCTGTTTTTTTGTTTCTTTTCTTGTATTCCACTTTACTCAATTTGGCTTCTTTAAAATTACCAGAACAAAAGTAGAAAGAATTGAGTTTCTGTAAATGGCTGCTTCCCTTTCAGAATTAAAAGCACATCATAACCACAACAGCTCCTTGTGTATGATATAGGGGAAGAAAAGGAAAATAAATATATACAATTTACAGATAAAAAAAAATCTTTAGGTTAAATGTTGAAGAATTCAGCCTAAAATGTGCTGGTTTACTGTAAGCCAACTGTGTTCCACATTGAGGTCTCTCATGTGTATATTATATAAAACTCATGGTGCTGTATTAAGAGGTTTAAAGGCAACGGTTAAATATTCTCTGAAATTCCACGACGACTGAAAACGAGATGAAAGCTGCATAAAAAATGCGAGCAGCAAGAAAAAAAAACCATAATCAACGTTTCTCTGAGTGTGCACTGCTTCAACATGTGGTTTATCGTCCAGGAGTGGAAAGTACTGTTGATTTAGAGTGGCAGATATAACAAACAGCAAAAACAAAGCAGGGGACATGTGAGCTAAAATAGTTGTTTTTTAACTCAAGCCCCCATCAAACACAAGCAGACAGAGTTATGTCATTATAGTAGCATTAAAGTACATTTTTTTAACTCTTTTCCAAAGAAATACATACAAATACATAGATTGATTACAGTAGAGCCAAGTGTCATCAGTACTGACAGTTAATATTGCTTGTACTGGTGCCCACAGACATCTGACAGAAAGGGAATCGCAGCATATAACAGTAAGTTTTATGTTTTTTGCATAGCCTAGTTGAGTAAAGTTTACAGAGATGCGTGATGTAAAGGAGGAGATATCTAAGGGGACAATCATGAAGCGTTTCCTTTGGCTTTTTGGGAGACGGAGGGTTAGAAATCTACTGTAACTCCTTTTTTTATTTTTTTTTCTCTTAACAATAACCCTGAGAGTGAAACGAAACAACCTCTAGCTTGGAGCGAAGAAAGCGTGAAAATGTTGAAGGGCTTTAGCAGATCTGCATGGGTGGATGTGGGCTGTTTGTCATGAAGGGGTTGAAACTGAGGAAGACAAGCGACTAGTTTCAAAGGGTGGAGTCGGGGTCCTCCAGGAGCAACTGAGACGAAACAGTAACCCCAGATACATCCAAACAAGCAGACATTGATGTATGTTTTCACTGAGTATAAAATGTGGTAGGAGGTCATCATCACGCACCTCTGATCAGAAGGCAAGGATAAAGCCTAAAACAGAACAAACATGTTAATATACAATCAGCTAATATATAGATATGAGCTCTACCACAACATCAGGGAACACCCAAAGTTCACTTTACACGTCTCTGTTTTAGATAGTGGATCACTGTAACTGTGGTTTCAAAAGAGAAGAACACAACCCCTCAGTGAAGCACATGGATGTCTGTAGACATATTTAGCCCTTAGTCTTAGGAAATATAGGAAAACCAAGCAAGGATATATATATAAAAAAAAAACAAAACAAAATAACACCAACCTTACCTCAATTCTCACTGTCCTCCCCTGCTTATTAAATATTTACATATGCACCGTGCCTTGTATCCATATCTCTGGAAACTTTCCATATTTTGTCACATTACAACCATAAACTTCGAGGTATTTTATATAGACTGTGACGTAGACCAACACAAAGCAGCGCCTTACCTAAGTGGAAAGAAGGGATCTGAAAAACTGCAAGATGCTTTGTTATTCACATCGCTTCGTTCTGCAACCCCCAAATGCAATAGTATTTCACTATAAATACAGCTGCTTTGTTAGGGCCTCGGATGTTTGCTCGGGGTGTCTGAGTCTTATGTGAAAAGAGTACAAAGAAAACTCCTTAGAGGCTGGAAAAAAAAAAATGTTTAGCAGAAAACACGAAACCAAAGGCGAGAGCTTCAATGGAATGGTTTAGAATGACACGAGAAAAACGGGACGAAAAACAAAACTTGGATGTTAACAGATGGACTCCATCTTATCTGACAGTGCTTTTAGAATTAACATGTCTATTCTCTAGATGTGCAAACCTTTTTAGAGACCTAGGCCTCAGGAAATGCTGGTATAATGGCAGCAAAACTATCTACTCTTGAAAATTTTATTGTAAATATTCGAAAAAAAAAGAAAAAAAAATTCCTCCCTATTATGCACTAGTTTGTGTTGGTCTCTTACCGAAATTATAAAATACAAAGAAATTTTTGGTTGTTCAACAAACAGAATGTGGAAAACTTTCAAAGGGGTGTGAATAATTCTGCAAGGCACTGAGAGCACCGACCCCCCCCCCCCCCCCCCACACACACACACACACACACACACACACTAAACAAACAGTAACAGCACAATTCTTGATTTCTATCATGCTTCCAAGTCTGTTCATATAACAAACAAACTGCATTCAAATACATACACACACATAGAAACAGAAAGAATGGAGCATAAACTCAAAAATCTGGTCTGAACACATTTCATCAGTGCCACAGCTAACTAGAAAAGAGTATCTTTAACTTCAACAACCACTTCTCAGCAACAAAACCACTTCATCTCAGTGGTTTTTTTATATTTTTATACCACATCCTCTATGCAGAGAGCCAGCTAACATTTCCAGGATGAGATTAAATGCTACTTTCTACTGACACAACAGTGCTCCTCTGCTCTCTAATACAACCATGCTTTCACAAATATTACAACTTATGAAAAAAAAAAACACTTTATATCTACTCTAATAAGGCAGTATTACACTTGTTTTCAGATGTTATATATTATTTTTGTAGCTCAAGTCATCTGCTCTATAGAAATGCATCAAGGCTGTTTTAAGGTTTGCTGTAAAAAAAAAAAACAAACAAAACAAACAAACATGTTATCAAATTTTGCCTAAGGGTCTGCAGCCATGCTTGCATTGCATCCGCACCTCTAAAAAGGTCAGCGTCGTGTGAGGATGGCTTCATGTTCAAGCACCTGCTGAGTGATGCAGCAAAATGGCAACACAAGGATGGGGAAAGTTTTGATCTCCTGTGTAGATGTGGATCATTCTGTTCTGACATGTTCTGTGCAGTGGCTGTGTCGCTACATTCTCTAGCTGCAGTTCGAATTTAAACAACCACAACCTAAAGAAAAGTGCTGCAGCCTGGTGGGAGAGGAAACACTTTCAGTTTGATCTGCACAAGCTCAGACATTTCACTATACTGTGCTCATGATAAACGACCGTGTGGAGCAGGACTGAACTGTTGGTATGTATTCCCCCCACTCCTGTGTGCTTCTTGCACAAAGGTCAAACTGGAGTCATCTGATTCCGGCATTTGCCCGATTTTTAAATTTACACCAGAAGTTACTGCGATCAAGGTACTCAAAGCAGATTTAATAGAAGTTTTCTGCAGTTTGCAGAAGCTAAATCCTTTGCAACCCCTTCCCCACCCACTGCTGCAAACCTCTTTTAATTTGGAAAAAAAAAGGGCCATTATCCTTTTCCTCTATGACATATATTATTTATTTGTTCTTCATAGGAATCCAAATTAAAATAGCATTAGATCACCTATTTAAACGTTTTTTTTTTTTTTGTTGCACAATCTGGTCCATGCCTACATGGAATATAACAAAAACTGATATTACCAAGAAGCAATTGTGTGCATGTGCTAATGAAGTCATGACTGCAGTATTCACACACAATTGCAGCAGAAAAATCTTGATCACTTGCCAAACTTCATTCTTAAAAAGTTTTAGTTTTCTGTGTAGGAGCTTCACTCTCCTGCTGCCTCACCATCTGTCGTTGGTTAGCTCATTTTCAAAGCATGCAAACTACAGTTGAGAAAACAAGCCGCATGCATTAGTGTGGAACATGCAGTTCATTGCAAGCACTTCTGTGGGCGAGCCAAAACAAAATCAACTGCTGAGCAGAGGATCCAACCATCCCGACTTGCTAATCTACTCGCCCTGTGCTGCCAGTGGAAAAAAAAAATGCCACTGCAAATCCCTCACACTGACAACAGCAATCAAAAGAACAGACACCCAACGACGGCACCAACTACCACTTATCGATAAAAACCACATCAAGACATCCAAAAATGAATCAATCCATTTTCTTTTTGTCATTTATTTATTTACCTAAAAAAAAAAAATGTAACTGAATTATAGTCACCGCTTCAGGCAGAGATCACCACCACAGATGACCGAAGAGAGTATTTAAAAATGATGGAAAATGCTAAACCACTCAAATATGAACACCAAGACACGCCTCGTGCATAAAATATAAAAATAAAAAGGAACAAAGTCAGTGCTTTTAATTGTCAGTCCACTTCAGTGATCTCATAAGCCTCCGTTTATTTACTGCCCTGTTAGCCCCAAACACCCACAGTCAGGAGGTCTGCTGTGATGAATGCCGACACCTGTAGCTTTTACTGAAGTAGAGCTGCTGATGTGAAGAGAAAGCAAACAGCAACAACATCCAACAATGACAAAAAAAGAAAAGTCCTCCGACTGGATGATACAATTCCCTAAGAGATAACAAGTTAAATCAAATGCAAACTTAAAGCCCCCCCCCCCAAGGTTTTTTTATTTGACAAAATCTTGCCCAGGTTAGTAAATGCTAAGAATCATCTGTTCAATTAGGAACCACCAAGCCCTGAAATTAAACAAAAGAAAACATGAGGGTGACATTTAAAACACAAAAAGCTGATGTCTTCTCTGCTCAAAGTGTTCAGTCCCCCTCCCAACCAATGGCGTCCATGACCTTAGAGATGACATCACTGTGCAGCTGTGGCCTAGATTTCACAGCGAAGCACTCAGTACTTAAACGCGTTAAAAAAGAGATCTGGTTCTAATTTCAAACTAACTGTTTGTTCTTCCCTCTTTTCATTCACAATGGCAGTCCGAGAAATGTTGTTTGCCGTGTTCTGGACAGCCGTCAATGCGGAGGTTAAATTTTAGCTGGGAGGACGGGGCGGAAATGTTCTGACCTACAAGGATTTGGGACAGAAATAAAAACAGAAAAGCAGCGCTGGATTAGAAGGCAGGGAGAAACGGTCTCTTCTGCTTTCAGTCCAAAACAACCGCTTTCTTTCTCTTCGTAATTCAGTGATATTTTCACACTGGATGGAGGGTAAAGAATATACCCAAAAAAAGCAGCAAAAATGTTTGTTGGATTCCCCGCTGTGAAATTTAGTGGGAAAAAAAAAAAAAGCTAGATGTTCCTCACAATCTCACTAAATCTGTCCTAAACAGAAGCAGAACTCATTAGTTATCGTCATCTTTTTAATGTAAGTTCAGGGGAACAAACCAGAGACACTCCCCGTGCCATTGATAGTGGCAAACGTTCATCACCCTGCGTGAAGCTGGAAGCTGCATTGGTTTGCTGGTTATTTATGCTGTGGATCACACCAGGTGGTCTCCAGCGCTGGTGTTGGCGGCCTGGCTGGGCAGCTCCGAGGTGCACTCCTTCTGTCTGAAGGTCTCCTGAGGATGTCCAGAGCAGCAGTCCCCGCCGGTGCCTTTGCACATCCGGTTCTCCTCATCGCTTTCTTCCTCGAGGCCTGAGCCCTCGTCTACGTCCAGCTGGCAAACGCACACCTCGATCCCTGAGTCGCCAGTTACATGCCGGCGTCGAGTTACAAGCTCCTCGTCCTCCTCTGCCGCAGCCCCCAAAAGCAGGACATCCACATCCTCCTCTTCCCGGCACAGTGATTGGACGGGTTGTGACATTGCCCCCTCGTCCGACGAGACGCTGGATGCCTGACAGTCCGCTGCTGGCTCTGCGTCGGGCAACATTTGTGGCACAGAGACAGAGACTGGCTGGGTTATTTGTGGAGGGACCGCTGGAGTGGACTCAGGAGGGTTTTCAGAGTACGGTGGCGGTGGGGTTGGGGGGTGCCCTACAACCTCTTCGTAGTCAGGAAGCTTGCAGTCATTCCAAAACCCTAAGGGTCATAAAACAAGCTGTTAGATTTCTGCCATTTGACTGATATATAATAAGACAAATTCCATTTTTTTAATGAAACGATATTAATATATCTAACCCAGCTGTCTAGTATTTTAACAGAGATTTTCGAAGCCATAAAACCTAAAAATATTAAGAAAAACAAATCACTATTATCCTTTTAGTTCTGACAGCCACATCACTATAATAGCTGACTGAAAGCTGCCAGAGATGAAGCGTTTCTAACTACAAGTTGTTCCAAGCTGTCATTCATCAGTGCACATCATAACATAGACTGGGCATTAGGGGCCAGGTCCCTGAGCTAGCAGGCTCCTCTGCCTCACTACTTAAAATAATATTTCATAAGGTAAAGAGAGGTGATAATTTAGTACAGTCGGCATGAAGCTACTTCTTTATCAAAACTTTGTAGATTGGTTCACAGATTAGCTGTACAGACAGCTGCTTATCTGGGGTTTATCTTAGCTAGGAATACAGAGCAGAGAGACATTAACAGTGATAACTCATTTGTTTATTTTCATCGAGCAAGTTGTATCGTTTTTCATGCAAACAAAGTAATTTTCTATTACATTAAGCTTTGATAAAAATTCATCTTTTATACACATCTGGATCTACTTTAATTATTCTAAAAGATTCAAAAGCAGTCCTAACATTTTTCACCTTACCTTTAGTCTAAATGAGAGCGAGTTTAAAATTTAAGCAGGTTGTAAATAAGTAACAGCAACAAATCCTCTGAAATTTTCCATTGTAATGTTCTTTTTTTTTTTTTTTACCCCCAGTGCTGCAAAGTGCAGTCCATCAGGTTGAGTGAAGCATAGAGTTACACTCGCCCCTCCCCCCATCAGACAGTGCAGTCTGTCATAAGGCTGTTTATGACGACCAAAGACGGTGATCCAGATGAATTTCACCACACTTGAGGGGAAAAAAAGCAACAACTTGGCTTAGAAAGCGCCACTTACCACTTTGAAAAAGTTGCTGTGTTGACATGTTTGTGCAAAAAACAGCCCAATAATGACTTCTCACCAAGAGAGCAACAATATGAGCTTTACAAGCGTTTTTAATTCAACTATTCTGGGAATAAAACAGATTTTCTTGCTGCAAACTATTTGGTTGGTTTTGTTTGTTACGATACTAACAGAATCTTATAATGGCCGACAAATCCCACTAAAACTAATACATTGATATTTCTTATTAATTATTTAGACTAGAATTTTATTTTTATTTTTTTTTTTGCAGAAGTTTCTGTTTCTATTATTTCTAGATATCTGCAAGGAAAGCCTACAAAACTAGACTTTGTTAGTGTCTCGCTGTGAGTCACTGTCTACATATGCATGCAGTTAGGAGTTGTGTTCTAATTCTTGACTCAAAGTCAAGCATACTGGCTGTGGGCTTTGGACACCAACTGATGTGTAGCTTGACCCACTGCCATTTGGGATATTAATGGACATGATATCCTTTTCCTGGTTGGCTTAGAGTAACCAATGACATTAACAGGACAGCTCTGCTGCTGACTCTTACTGCTGCAATTTAGACTTTAAGACACGTCTTCAACACAGAAAAGATTCCAGGGAAGTGTGACAAGATCAGGACAAAGATTAAGTTACGGCTTTCTTTGTTTAGAAAAAGGAGATGGATGTGAAAGAACCATGTCTTATTTGGTAAAGGGGTTAATAGCTACATAAACACAGAAATAATAGGTAAACTAGTCTTTGATCAAATAACTTGGGCCATAAGAGGCAAAAGGTTTGGATATTTTTTCACTTTTATTTTGTCTCATTTAACCAGTTTCCTATAATCCCTTAAAGGCTTGTGGAAAACAACATCTTCCTTTCAATTGCTTCTCTCTTCCAAAGAACTTTTAAGTCAATTTACAAATTTCTCTTAGCTTTCGATCTCTGCAGCTCCTCCGGTTACAATGAATCACAACTGTGCTATTCTTTTTTCCTTTTTGAAGTAAGGGTTTAAACACATTTTAAGGTTAGCGTAATGATACAAAATAAATGCTGCTTTACTCTTTCCATCCTTATCCCACACCTGTTTGTTATTTTTTGTCTTTGTCATACCTTTTGCTTTTTCTTCCATGGATCTGGTTATATTCTACAGAACAGTTGTATTCATAAAAAGGTTAAACCACACAAAGGTGGACTTTATGTAAAGAATGCACTTCTAAAAGCAACTGGTTGCACTAGATTTTATTTAGGGTTACAACAGTAAAAAGTATTGAGTACTAATATACTGTGAACGTTTCTGACATTTATTTTTAGCAAGCAAACTAGAAACCATGTCCTGCTTTATTTCCTATTAGCAACCATGCAGTACTTTGTCTTTGTTTTTCCACACAATTTCTGAATGAAATAAAAAAGTTTGCAGCTGTACCATGACTATATTAGGAAAACCCTGAGGGGTGTACAGTATTCCACTGCAAGGCACTACGAAGGATACTTACTTAAATTGAGAGGCGGAGGGGTTATGAAGGACGTTGAAGCACCTTGGTAGGCCATTAGGCTGATCTCACGTTGCCGCTGTTCCTGCTGCAGACGCATTTTAACTCTCCGGTGTCGATAGGCACAGCAACAACTGAGCATTATGATAAGCGTCCATACCAACCAGAACCCTGTGGGAGGGAACAGCCTCAGTTTAATATTTGCATCATTGCTGTACAAGACTCTTTCCTGGTTCTTATATAGTTTTTCTCAAAAGCAGAAACAACTAATGAGAAGAAAATAAACCCCCCAAATCTTGCTATATGAAATTCAAGAGAAAGGACTGAAATCATTTAGAATATTATCTTTGAATTAACATTAGAAACAGAATATGGAAACTATTTTTTTGTTGTTTTTGGTTTCTATACTTGTATTGTTGGAAGAAAATGATGTCAAATACCAGAGATAATGATTTATGTGGGGGTTTTTTTAGGTCAAGGTTCGACACTTTTCCAGAAATTTAGAAAACTGTCAACCTTTAGCAGCAAATTCAATAAATATGCTTCTACAGTTATGTATGTATGAATGGATGGATGTATAGATAGATGGAGTGGTGGTTCTAGACCAAATTTACTATTTCATGGGGGAACTAAACAAAAGAATTAAACAAACAACAATAGAAAAAAACAGGGCAATAGTTCATTGTTTGAAATACCAAGTGAGCTCAAGAGCCACTTACACCCATAGACACCTAAGATCTAGCAAATTAAAACTTGAGCCTATCTGAGTATGACAGAAAATAAAAGTGGATCAACTTAAGTTTTATATAATTATTAAGATGAAACAGTAATAAAATAAATTATTAAATGAGTTCAAGGGCCTAATCAGTGGTTTCTGTGCCAGCACATATTATAATTAGACTTTTATATAGTATTATGTCTTTATTAGACATATTATGTCCATAAATGAAAGAATTAATATTGAGGTACAAGCATAAAAATATAAATATGCAGTGAGGTCTCCAAATAGATTTTCTATACTTGTCTTGACCTAAAAAAAAAAACCAAAAATCAAACTCCTTAATAATAAAACTGAGATAAATCTTATTATGTCTGACTCAACCACAAACAGGTTTTCTACTCTTGTAGCTTGTTAAGTATTTCCACAGGAAGCCACCAACCGATAAAAGGAACATTTTCTTTTCATTTATTTTATTTGTCAACCAGGAATGATAACACAAGCTACACAGCTGTACTTACACCATAGTTCGTAGTAGTAAGTGCAGCACTCTGTCTCTCCACAGCAGTACCCCATCTCACAGCGGTACTGTTCATTATTTACCCCCGAACAGAACTCCTTTCCCTTTAGAAGGAGAGGTAAACATAGAAGAGTAAACATCCAAGCACAGAAGCAAACAAAGCCACGGCTAGGACAGCTTGCCCTTCCTCATTGTCACTTCAATGTCACTTTTTATATATTTGAATATTTCTGTCATAAAAACACAGTAAATGTTTTGAAAGGTACTTTTCTGCTCTGAATCAAAAGATGTTAATACTTTTGGAAGCAAACTACTAAGTAAAAGTACAAACTAAAAGGTATCATAAACAATGAGATATCAAATATCATAAACCTGTGTTGGTAGGAGTTAGTATCCTCCAGCTAAATATCCAAATGAACAAATAATAGTATGGAAAGAAAGAACCCGAGAGGTTTCTACTTTCTATCAAATTGTTTTATTGTTCTATTTAATCTACATTCCTTTACTGTCAAACTCAGCTTTAACTAAAAAAACAGCCTTGTAAAAATACAGATTTCTTATAACTCTGCTCCTACAAAGTTAAACAAACAAACAAAAAAAAACAGATTAAGTGGAAAGTTATGTAAATAACTTGACTCAGTCTGCCAAGCTAACGTCAACGGCTATGAATAAATATGTCGATTCGCCGGGTACCCGTTAGCAAAAAAGGCTAACGTTAATCTAAACACCTTCGGTCTGAACTGTCAAAATCGGCCCTTAAAACAGGATTGTAAATGTATTTGAATAGAAAATAAACCCCGGTATTGAAATAAGTCTCTAAATATAAAGAAAAACTTTTGAAACTGACGTCACCCTCGGTAAACAGAAGCGAACCTGCACCGTTTTCTTTGTGGTGGAGACAAAAAAAAAAAGAAGCACAGGCGCGGCCTTCACCCAGTCCGAGAGCAGCGGGCTGGAGTGGAGTCTTACGCCGACAGAGTGGGTTCTAAATGCGGGCTTACCTGCACCAGACAGGTTCCGGTACAAAGAAAACCTACAATGGATCCCAGTGCTTTATGCTGCATCTCTCGGGGTTATCGGTCGTGAACACGACAGGAAACATATAGCAGTCAGTCGGATCGACACCCAGCAGCAGTGACAGCAGATAACTGAACGCTACTAACTAACGGTTCACTCTGACACACTCTAACATGTTTTTGTTGTTTGACCGAGATCCACTCCCCAGTACGGATATAAATCTGAAACGGGTATCAAACTGTAGGGGGCGCTATTTGGCTGAAAAGCCATATAAAACAGTTTTTTACATATGACTGTAGATATAAATTCCTCTGGAATATTTCCCACAGATGTTAAACATCTGTGTCAGATTAACTTTAAGAAGGAAGTTAGAGGCAACACAAAAAGCACAAAGGCAAAAATTTTAACGTACTAGTAATCTGAACAGAATAGAATAGATTACAATATATTAGGAATATCGTTTATCAAAACTTAAGCAAAGTAAAAAGGCCAAATTGAAGCATGGAGAAACACAAAAATAAAACTAGGAATCTGAAACTATGGAGTGAAGGCAAATTTAATAACAAAATACAATCATTATTTAAAATGGCATATTTGAGGACTGGGATTTTTTAAATGTGCAAAAAAACTCCTATCAGTGTATTTTAAAGTAATTCTGCTTTAAAACATTTTTTGGTTACAGTCAAGCACAATTTTAAAAAATTAGAAAAATCATTTTGATTTGTTTTTTTGTTTTTTTTTTACAAATTTCTGTTATGTAATTAGTTGGATTAGATCTGTGTGTTGGACTTAATTGAGTGTTGGACCAAGTTTTTTATTTACAAATGAATTTAACCTGTTTATAAATTTCTTTATATCGAGAACATCAGTATCACAGAACAACATTTACATTTTTTTTTCTTTCTTAAAAATTTTCTGTCCTTTTGCTTTTGCCGGTGTAACAATTTTCCTGGCAACAAACATTACCTTGGCAGCAATTCAGCCGAGACACATGGTGAGGAAAATCTTAATCCATTAAGGCCAAGCAGCGGCCACAGAAGGACCTGTGGAGACCATGGTGAGTAATCTTGATTCTTATCAGCAGCAACAGATATTTTTATCCCAGGATGCCTAACTTATATTTCTAAGTACTAGAGACTGATTTATTCTGTGGTATTTATTAGAGGTATATATATGTCTTAGTGAGGTTGGTGAGACTGTTGATTCATTATTGGCTTCCATAAACACCAGTAGCTTTATTTCCATGCTTACTTCAAGTACTTAGTTTAGTAAACAGTTTCAGATGTCCTTTTAAGTAAACCAATATGATATTGCTCTGTTAATTAGGTAACTGGCAGCGTAGAATCAAATCAGCAGGGATAAAAGGAAATTAACTCGATTAAATGTCCTAAAGCATAAACATAAACCGCAACTTTGAAAGTAAAAAAACAAACAACTTTTTATGATAATATCAACTGAAGTCTACAAGCATCAGATGATTATATCAACGCTTTGAAGTAAAACCATAAAGCATTTCTACCACAGTAAAATGTTCTGCTCGAGTCAAAGCCTTGCACAATGCCTAATCTTGGACGACTGCAGGGCGTCTTTGACCCGGTACAATTATAGACGACTTTAAAAGCTAACAGCTAAATCCTTTGCTTTTTACATCCATGCTTCTAAAACTGTCCTAAAATGACTTGGGATGCCTTATAGTGGGAAAACGTGTCAATCATTTGAAAGGTAAATGGGAATAAATTAAATGTAATGTGGTATTAATAGAGGAAAACATTCACAGAGATGTTATGTTTAAATATTATCTTTACTTCAACAGAGAACATCTTGATTTACTCCTTGTAAAATCCAGATCAGATGAAAGTATTGGTGGCTGCTTGTACTCCATTTACCTCTGAAGTAAGAGCTAGAGCTTGGATTGAAATCAAACCAACCCTAATCTAACTCTAACTAATCTAACTAATCTAACTTTAATGAGCTTCAAGTTCTATAGTCCATGTTAATTAGGATGATGGCTAACCGCTATTAGTGAAGGAAGCTAATAGCAGTTGTGTGGTGTTCTCTCTGAGGCAGTATCAGATAAATCTTTAAAAGCCTGAACAATTGATTTTTACTACTGATATCTCTAAGTTTTACATCAAAATTCACTATGGATTTTGATGTAGGTTTTGGTAGGAAACCTTCACATTTTCCATTCCAAACTCGAATAATGCTTCCACTCAGATGGACTCTTCCATTTCTGAGTAAATCCAGAACATATAATTGAATTGCGTACTTTGACCACGTATATATGCAGACCTAATGGATCAGATCAAAGGCCACACCAAGAACCGCTGCTCTACATGTTTTTAGTTGCTGACTGAATGAGTCGCCTCTCTCCAGACTGCCTTCTGAGGTCATTAAACATTTACAAGATACTGCTAAGTCATCTCAATCCTTGCAGAGGTTTAACAGTTTCTAATGTACAGGATGATCCTCCTGCAGGGCTTGCTGTCTATTCTTCGGAGACTAAAGCAGTCGCCAGAGCACGAGGTTCGCTTACTGCTGTTAGGGTTGGACAATGCTGGAAAGACCACCCTGCTGAAACAGCTGGCAGCTGAAGATATCAGCCACATCACCCCCACACAAGTACAGTGATGTTCACGCACATACAGAAACACTCGGTTTGTTAAACTGAGCAAATCTACTGTTTACCTCATTTTCTTGGCAAACAGTCAATTTAGACATCAGTTCCCTTCCTTGGTGATAGGATGCTTTACCTATTAAGCAAAATCTATGTTATATTTAACAGGGCTTCAATATAAAGAGCATGCAGTCCTCTGGGTTTAAATTAAATGTTTGGGACATTGGAGGGCAACGCAAGATTCGTCCGTACTGGAGGAATTATTTTGAGAACACGGATGTGCTGGTAGGTTCAGTCTTCATTTCTACCAAATTAAATTTCAAGTAATTTGTAGTGTTGGTCAAATCTTAACCCTTACGTCATGTTGATGAACATTATTTCAATAATGGGAATTGCATTTTTAATTTCTTGGGTTAGTTTTTCAGACATAAATGATTATTAAAAACGTTATTAATTGTAGACTCTTTTTTTTTTTGTCCACCCAGAGATAAAAATGAGTCTTTTTTTGTGAAATCCTCCCTTTGGTTGTGTCAGTAGTGCCGGTGTAAAGTGAGTGACTCATATTTGGAGGCATTAGTGGTTGAAGTGGCCATCATAGGTTAGGTCAGGGTCTGTTTATGCATTTCTTTACCTCTTTTGTTCAATCTATTTCCTCTCAGCTGAATTCCCAAGAAAAGCCACTAGTGCCAAAATAATCTTTAAATTAACAATGTAAAAATCAACTTTTTACTTAATTCTTTTCGTATCAGTTAATAAAAATCTGGTATAGCTCTAATTTAATATTCTACTGAGAGTTTCAAGCATCCAATTCAAGTTCATGTAGAATGTGGAAATCAAAGTCTTGAAATTTCATCAGGGCTGAGCTACAGTAAGAGCCTTAGGGTTATTCTGCCTTATTTGTTCAACTTTTAATGTATGTTTGTGATCAGAGTGCTGCTGAAAAATCAAATCATAGAGGCAGTCCTACTTCTTACTTTTCGCATTATTAATACAATCATTAGCTGCAAAACATCCCATAGCATGATGCTACCAACACCGTCCCAGAGTGCTACTACTTCTTGGTGGCAATTATGTCACAAAAACTACCTTAGCTTTTAGCTGAAGATTACGTCTCAGTAAAGATGAATCTTTACAAATAAGTCTTTAAAATATCATCTTAACATGTTATATTTCTTTATTTCAACTTGATCGCAGATCTATGTGATTGACAGCTCAGACAGAAAAAGGTTTGAAGAGACAAGTTTGGTAAGACTTGATGAAATCTTGCTCACAAAAAAAATCTATCTATCTATCTATCTATCTATCTATCTATCTATCTATCTATCTATCTATCTATCTATCTATCTAT
>JAUZNJ010004349.1:0-18504 GCA_034780135.1 Jordanella pulchra | reverse complement strand
GATGGATGGATGATGGATCCAGTTTTTTATCATTTTTTCTTTTTTTATCGCACAGAAACTGTAGAAACCTTTAATGCTTTAAGTTCAGAACAGATTAAAGTAGGATTTTCCTTTGATACTCTAACAATCTAATCACACTGAAATAATGCAGCGTGGAAATGGACAAGATGGCTTCATTTTATGTTTTTCTATTTTCGCAGCTTTAAAATGCTTTTTTCTGGTGATTATTGTTCCTTTTTTTCTGTCCAGTAATGAACAGATTTATTTTGCTTTTCTGTTTGAAACATTCATCCAAGCAGCAGCAGTTTTTCTGGGCGCCATGAAGTCATGTCGGTAAACGGCATAATCCCAGGCCGAAGTGTAAAACACGGCCTTGCATATAACGGCAGTGGAGGAGATGCATATAGGAGACGGCGTTTGTGTCCGTCGAGGAGAACGCCTATCGATTTACATCCAGCACCGCTGTCGGCCTCATGCATAATTCATGCAGAACCTCTGGGAGCCATAAATACAGCGACAGCCTCGTCATCTTAGCACAACCTCAGCACCTCACCGACTTAGCTGTTTAGATTAAGGGATGAAGAATAAAATGGAGATGGACTCAGATGAAAAGGGGATCTTTTATTTTTTTCACGTTTAATTGGGACGGCGAGCCGCCTCAGAGGAACGCCGCTCCTACAGGGATAACCTCTTTTTCAGACGGCTGAAATCTGATCTTATTTAAAGTCGGAGGACACGGCCGCCGTGGCCTTCGGTCCCGTCGGTGCCTCTTTGATGACGGAGGATTTACGTGAGCCGTAAAACGGCCACTCGGCTTTTATTCCTCTCACCTCGACTTTACAATGTTGAGGGGAAAGGAGGACTGAGTTACGGGGTTTGTTTGGGACAGAAGCAAAATAAAAATGTTTTATAACCGAGCCGTTGAAGGGACGTCAGGAAGGGTTGCATCCATGTTCCAGTCACAAACACAGGTTTGAATTGGACCTTAACATTCATTTGGAAGCATCATTCCCAGTTAAGCCCACCGCCCTCCAGCCAGTTCACTGATAATTACATCTCTAAAGATCTACCAGTCAGAATTTCCTTCTCAGGTGAAGCTTCGGTCTGATTCTTATTTCTCTTTATGGAAATGACTGAAGACAGAAATGGTGTTACGAATATATCTTATAGCCTGACTCCTTTAAAAAACAACAACAAAGCAGAAGTCCCAGCTCTTCAAAGCACTTTACACCACATTCAGTCATTCACACACTGATGATAGTTAGCTGCACTGTAGCCACTGCTGCCCTGGGGCAGGCTGCCAGGAGTGAGGCCGCCGTACACCGTCGGTGTCACCCGGCCGCCTGACCGCCATCACCAGGCATCAAAGTACCAAAGGAAACATCGATGACGTACAGAGCTGGTGTTCAACCCGGAGAGCCTTCAGTTGCAGGACGAACACGTGAATCCAACGCCACTGTCACAAAAGTAAGACTCAGTGAGGACTTTTAGATTTACAAATAAGTAGATTTACAATAAGCACAAGTTCCTTCTTGACTTGTACCAATTTTGACTGAACCAGAAGCTAACAAATCAGTTAATGAAGGTGATTCGATGCATTTTGTTCACACAAATGATTCGTTTATTTAAAGGAATCGTTCAGGACCGACGTTAATCGTTAAAGGTAGATCAGTGAGTCTGTGGCCAGATGATTACTGCTGTTTCATTTCAACACATCAGCGAGTTCATTGATCTGATCGCAATAATTTTGTGACTCAGAATATGACCCATTGCATTTTTAACTTTAAAAACACATGGAAATCATTTTTTTCAGTTAATTCCTTTGCAGTTGCAGCGTGAATAAAATGCTTCTCTCTTAGATATGATTAGACTCGTGTTAATCTACTGAATAAATAAACACTGATGCTTTAAACTTTCTCTCATTGTTCATGCCTGTTTTCAGACGTCTGCTTTTAAACACAAAAATGAATAAACTTCAGAGCATTAAGAGACAGAAACAGAGAAAGGATTTGCAGATACTGCTGACGGATTTGTCAAACAAGAACAGGCCTGGATGGAGGACTCTCCTCTTCTGCACAATACACACTCTGTTTGCCGCCATAGTGGAACAAGTGCTGCCTAATCACTTGAAATACACACCGCTTCATTTCTCCAAAGCAGTGTTTCCCTGAGACACTAAATCTCCACACCACTCAGGTTATCACCTCACAACGACTCCTTCTCATCATCTATCTCCACAAGCTCTACGCCCACCGCTCCACAGCCAGAGAGCGAACATATTTCTGCCCCCAAAAAACAAAAAAACAACCTTTCATTTCAGCCGCGCTCCTCTCCACCATTAGGCAGTAAACGGCTGGTCTGTCCTTGAACATGAAAGTATTAGGGAGCCGGAGAGGTGGAGGAGGAGGAGAGAGACAGCAGAGAAGGAAAACAAGCTGAAAGAAAGAGCTTTTTCATAATGACAGTCAGCTTAATGAAAAAGCAGTTAGGGCTCGTATATCTGCTGGCCCCAAGGCGCAGCCTCCCCCTCGTCTCAGCGCCAAGGAGAGCCTGTCCTGGTGCTCGGTCAGGCCGCAACGCGGAGGGTCGGGTTCGGATGAAGGCAGGTAGGGGAGAGTCGGGGGA
Source organism: Jordanella pulchra (assembly GCA_034780135.1). Classification (NCBI taxonomy): domain Eukaryota; kingdom Metazoa; phylum Chordata; class Actinopteri; order Cyprinodontiformes; family Cyprinodontidae; genus Jordanella; species Jordanella pulchra. The sequence continues at coordinate 15,879 of JAUZNJ010004349.1, read as the reverse complement.
GGGGGGTGCAGTTTGAGGTATTGCAAGGGAGGGTCAAGGAGGGGTTCGCCTTGAGTGCGGTACACTGGGGGACATCAATCCTCCGAGGCGGTCCAGGAAGGACATAAGTCAGCGCAGCTGCAAACCACAGAATGCAGAGGATAGGCAGCTACACACACACACACACACCCACACCCACACACACACACACACACACACACACACACACACGTTTTCGTGATTTTTCCTTTTACTGTAGCAGCATCAGACCCTTAACAACCACTCGGCTTTTCCAAGCAACCGTTTCCAGGAACAAACACATAATGCCGAATTAACAGCAAACAAATACATCAAAGAAGTCAGTACCAGCGGCGTGCATGCACGAGTCCTAAGCTTATTTCCTTCAACATCACCGCAGTGTGACTGCACAGCTCTGATGCATGAGGCTTTCTGAGCTGCTGCAAAGTCAATGATGTGGTCAATAAAGTTCAACAGCATGTGAAGCAGCCTTTACGTGGCCGCCTGGCCGCCACACCAACACGCTCACGTGATGAGCTATACGGTAGAACTGGGCCAAGGGTATCTGCTTCAGTCGCATGTACACAAGGGAGCCTCTATCCACAGAAGAGCTGAAGTATTTCTAGGCCAAGAAAGTTGGTGGCAGAAAGAATGAGACAAAGAGGCGACTTTTTAGGAGAAAGTTTAATCAATAAAACGTGCATTTTTTGGTTTTACGTTTAGAAAAACTAAAATAGTAATTGTAGCATGTTTAAACCATCTTTGGAGCCTTTCTATGGATCATTATCTGTGGGGTAAGATAACTGATTTTATAGTGAAGTGATCTGAATATCTGGTGATTCATAAAGTCCTGATACTGTAGCTAAGCTGTTCATTTTTAACACTCTTGCTCTCTTTTCTTTCTTCTTGATGTTTTTAAGTCTGTTCTTCCTCCAGGATGGAATCACAGATAAACAGGAACAGACCAGAGGAAGCTACTCTGATGACGAGAAAAAGCAGAAAGAATAAAAAGTTCAGTGTTGATCTAACAAATACTGCAGACTGGGAGAATAGAGACAGAGTGATAAGAAGTGGTCCCTATGTCCTCCAGCAGTCTGAGCCTATAGCAGCAGAACTATAGAGATACTCAGGATAACCTGAGCCACTCTAACTATCAGCTTTATCAAAGAGGAAGGTTAAACATAATATATCTCACTTCAGCATTTTATGTTTTGCTTCTTAGTGGTGTAATTGTGCACAAATTGTAAAACAACACACCCTGCTAAATGGTAATCCACCAATAAAACACTTTAAATGGGCTTTTATTATTGCCTGTAATTAAATGTTCGTCACACTATGTAAAAGGCTGCTCTCAGGAACCTGTTCATTTTTTATCGACCAATGTTTCTCCTTTCTTTCATTCATTGATGTAATTTTCAACTTATATAAACCTGCAATGAAGAAGCAGCCGAGACAACAAATAGCCGATATTTGTTGTAAAGCAGAAATAAAATGAAATCTCTTTTTTAATCCATCAGACAAAAATGACACAAACTGATAAAAAGTTTCTATCTTTTAAAAATTAGACAAAGCAAGTTCATAAGAAGCTTGATTTTTCTGCTTTTGTTGAGAACATTTTCCACTGTTGTTGTTCACTAAAGCTGCCCGAACCGAACGCATGCAGATGGATTCTGATTTTTTTCTAGTATATTTTAAAGTAAAACTAGGCTGCATAGAAACTAGAAACCTAAACCCACTCTATGTATAGAACCATCTCTAAAATAAGTCCTGTGTCTAAGGCTATCACTCAGGCAGTGGCCTTAGAAAGTCAAAAATGTGCTCAAAAAGCTCAGAGGGGATATTTTTTCCCAGATTTTTTCCTTTAAGTTGAACTGGGAGAAGCATAATGCAGAGCAGGTGTTGTCCACTTCTTTTAACCGTAACACTCAATCTTCCATAATAAAAAGAAATGCTCTATTGTAACCTCAAACGCAGGCAGGTTATTGAGACCTGCGTACTTTAAATTCAGGTGCAGAATTTCAGAACCCTGCTCCCTGTTCCACCTTAGAGAGTTTCCTGTAAACATAAGTGCACTAAAGCAGGGAGAAGTACCACCGACTGGACCAACGGACTGAACCAATCTATGGTGTAATAATTCAAATTCAAAGTACTTAAACTTGTTCATAATCAAATAGAATTAATTTTTAGCCATAAACAACAATTAGGGCAAGAAATTATCCAAAGGAACAAGAAAATAGCCATTTCTAATCAAATAAAACAAATAAACAGAGAAAAATATCAAGAATTATGTTTAATTCCAGATAAATAGAAAACGTTAAAACGAATCCAACTGGATTATCTGGTCGAATTGTTTCTGTAAAGACAATGAAAGATGAAATAGTGTGAACTGGCCCTACATAAAAGATGAATAAATAATCTACATTTCTTTAGTCTCAGAAAAATTAAAGACCAGTATTTACAGCCTAAATTCACTTTTAATTTCTACATTTAAAAATGAACCCAGGAATAAAAACCATCCTCGATTTATCTGCTTTCAGCAACAGGACGGTTTCCGAGCACCGCCGCTCTCCACCGGATGGATACTTGGTTTCTGTTGGACCACAGGGCCAGAAAACACAGCAGCGAGCTGAAAGTTCTGGTTCAGACATCGGACCTCTGTAGGCCTCCAACTTTGGATCATTCATGGAACCAGAATAGACACAAAGAGGAAGGTTTTAAAGGTTAGGCGACAATGTGGAGCTGAGGATGTGCAGGAAAGACAAAACGTTACATAACCTGACAGGTGATGTAAATAAAACAGCATTCGGATCGGTCCTCTGACCCGACCGGGCAGAACTTACTTTGATCCAAAGTGCTCTTTAGTTTTACAGATTTAGCTGCTTAGATTCAACACTTGATGACGATGAGGAGTCGCCATGAGGGCCTGGTGAGCCAATCAGAAGAGGAGTTGGGGAAACGTTGGCGTTTTGGATGCGAGAAGAAGCAGATTTACTGATGGATCTGTGAGGATTTTTTTAAAAAGACATGAAGAAGATGTTGTTTTTGGAGGAAATGATTCAGAGCGTTTTCTTCATGCCCTCTGTGTCTCTATGAACACTGGTAATAACTTTCTCCATGCACATTCCCACAGAGCAGCCCATTTAATAAACAATGAGTTTCAGCCTTTGCCCTTAACGTGATTCCTGAAAACGTAGGCGTGTAACATGTGAGTGCACAATAACAAACAGGGAATGTGTCTGTGGGTTGCCGTGGCGCTCATGACCCCGAAACCCAAATGTGTGATAAGATGTAATGAATTTCTGTGGCCTGACATAAAACATACGACATGACTTGGTGTTTACACGGCACTGAATGCCAGATACTGCCGCCAACGCCGCCAGGCTACGCTGCATGTCATACAGGATGACCGCCGACTCACACCAACACCCGCACCCCAATAGGAGCTTTAAATCCACTGCAATTTATTTTACATTTTTTACAAGGCTGTTAAACTGAGGACGGGGTGTCTGGGTCGGCGTGTGTTCGCTGGAGAGAGCTCACCTACCTGCCGTTCTCTCCTTTGTCCTTTCATCTAGTCGTTATCTTTACTGTCTCTGAATTTATTCATCTGTGAGCCGACCTTCAGGACTAACTTTATGTAATTGTTCCCCTGTGCCAGGATTGATAACTGGATTATGGGCTCAGCACTGAGTACACAAAGGCTTCTTTGATAAAGGCAACAGACAGGAGAAGGAGGCTGGGAGTGGAACCGGGCCTGACTCAAACCGCTCTGGATTACTAAATAAAAGAGCTATAAAACTCAGCCTTTGGCTCTGGCAGGGGAAAGCTTACACTAACACACAGCGGTAATGATTTTAATACGATGTTCAGAGCGAAGGACCACACGCTGTAAATTACCAGCCCTGCTTGTGCTAAAATACTCCTTAAACTCGACTTTCTTCCATTTTCTTACTCCCCAACGAAGAAATATCTACAATTATCTCCTCTTTATTAAAAAGAAAACAAACATCCTGTTTGAGTTTTTGCCTTTCAAGAATGTGGACTTACATAGGAGTTGATTCCTTTAACCGTCTGACCTCCTCTGTGGAGTCGTCTGTGGATTGATTTACACTTGGCCTTTGTTGTATTTACAGCATTAATGTTGACAGGGATCCTTTTATCTCTGCTGATCCGCCACAGGCTTGGAGAACGTTCAGTGTCTGACTTACGCAGGCATCCACAGACTCATGTCAAGCAGACGCTTCCAAGTCCTCCTCTACTAGTCAGCAGTTTTGCCAAAATAGGATAAGAAACAAAAGCGTGAGAGCAGCAGCAGGAGGAGGAGGATATCAGATCATCAGCAGGTTTGGAAAAGTGCAGCTTAGCTGGTTTTTATGGGGTTTTAAATGGATGCATTTTATTTAGATCTATAGTTTCTACATTCCTGTTTAATGAATATGGAGTAAAATTAATGTCAATGAAGATGAATGATTAAATGTCTGAAGAAGCAAATTATTGTTTTCTTGTATGTTGTTCTCAACTCACACATTCATCTGAAATCTCATGTTTCATTTGTTTCATTCAAGTTAGGTAACAAAACTAAAAGCACAGATTTACACATCGAAGATTCATAAGTGAGAATCACAGATTTTTCTCAGAAATTTGTAATTTGGTCATACTTAAAAAATTGTTTTTTCAGTCATAGGTTTGTGATATGCACTGAAAAATATGTGATTAATACTTGATTGTTTAGTATCATAATTTATCATTTGCTTTCATAACTTTTCACTCCAGAATTTTTGATTCATATTCGTTCATTTTCTATTTTTATTCACATATTTGCAAACTTTTTTTGTACTTTCATTGTTGTATAATTGAACAGTTGTAAACATATTTTATAATTATAACTAGTTTCACAGGAACAAACAACAAGGAATAAAATACATCTTTTAAATGTAAACAAGTTTATTGATTGACATTTACAAATTCAAAAACATAAGCATGACTTTTTCTTAAGCTTTATTTCTATATGACCTTCCAAAGATAAAAATCACAAAGTGCTTCACTGAGTACAATAAATATCATATAGAAATATCACAAGAACAGCTTTTAAAAAGTAAATGTCTAAATAAAAGTAGTTTCAGCTGCTTTTCATTGAACAGTCGGACAGGTGGAGCGACAGGAGGCGGGGCTGGGGCGTCTGGGGGCCACAGGTCGGAAGGAAAGGGCCCCTCAGGTTTTAAATCAGGTCTTAGGGACCTTCAGAGCGTTTTGGCCTGAGGGCCGGAGAGCGCAGCCAGAAGTATAAAGGATTAAAAGGTCCGACATGTTCTGAGGGGTCTGTCCATTAAAGCTGTAACATTTTAAACAGGCCCACAGCATCACAGATCCTCTCTGTGCTCAACAGCAGACATCACGTGCTGCCCCCCCCACGGAGAGCTTTCGGGAAACCTGATCTAATAACGGCGACAGAAAGTTCATGACAAACAAACTCCTTGATCCGACAGTTGTGTTTGATTTATGACTCTGGATGATTCAGTTTGCTGTTTATCTTTGATTTACGACTGAAGCTAAACGGAAATTAGTTGGGAACCTTTAAGAGTCCCTTCGATGACTTCATACCTGTGGTTAATAAATCAAACATCGGATCATGGAGATTAGCCCAGGTCCCAGACATGTAGGTAAGCAGAAAGGAAAGGATGACATTTATCAGACAAGATCACAGTGGGGTTTTTCAGGAGACCGAGGACGTGTTTAGTGTTACACAAAGAGGTGAAAAACTCAAACAAACCAAAACACACAAGCTGGGATTGTGGAAATGAGGAGAGGCGAGACAGAGAAATGCTTCAACCCTTGGCTGATAATAAAAACTAGCTAATAGTTGATAATAAAAACTAGCTAATACCACTTTAGATTAGGATCTTCTAATACAAATATATCTATGTGTTTCTATTTTTCCCATCATGCACCCAAACTCAAAGTTCACTGCTTAGAGGAACAAAAAACCAAGAAAAACTCAACTTCTTAAAGGGACTCTTTTACTGGAAGAAAACTGTAGGTAAACCTCGACAGGTCCAAAACGTACATGTCTAAAAATGAACTTGGATTCTGCACCAACAGGAAGGTAGGTTGGACTTACATGTGATGGAGCTCTTTGCCAGATCTGAGTAGTTATGATAGAGCTGAGAAATAACAGAGAGCTGCCTTTGTGTAACTTTTAATTGTTTTAAATGATGTGTTAGATGTGATGATCTTACTGTTGACCACATAAAAGGTGAAAGAAGTAGGAGCTTCAAGCTACTTTTTTTTACGTTTCTGCCTTTCATCTGAACTGGTTGGTTGAATGTTTGCTAATGCTAACCCTTAGCATTGGCGGACCTGTCAACCGGCTGGCAAACAACATGGAAGTAGAGCAGGCGAGCATAAATGTTCCACTTATTGGCATCACCAGTTGGCTAATGTGGCACATTATTAAGTAATAAGTCAATTTCTACTGTTAGCATTTCAAAATGAGACCAGATGGTTGCTAGTCTTAAACTGAAGACTTTCCACAGATTTAAGAAGGCAGGATCTCAGAAACTTTGGGAAATCCCTTCACAAGATTGTGACAGGAAGTCAGGTCAGATATTCTGAGGCAGAAAAAAGGGAGAAGTAGAAGCTAACTGACACAAACCAGATGGTTTTAGCATTTCTCATGTTTCTGTTGTGAAATGCTGGTATCTGTTGCACCGTTATTGTGTGCGAAGCAGACCTTGCTTTTATTGGAGTACAATAATCTTTTCTGCATCTGTCAGGGCTCTTTGTGGCAGACATGAAGTGCTGACAGCCTCAGTTATTTTTTAACGTTGTGCAACTTGTGACTCTGAGAAAAAAACCAAATATGAACAGGAGTCTAAAATGTCATGTGCTTAAATATTCAATAGTGAAGAAACAGCTGTGGATCTGTCCCCTGACCAATGATGGTTAAAAAGGCCGCTGGAAACCCTTATTAGAGCTTCTCATTCAGCCCCAAACGTGGCTGGGAGGTGGGAGGAAACTGTTGGACTGCTTAGAGCAGTTTATGAGGAACTGCTAACAACAGGGACTGTCATTCATCATCTGACTTCGTCAGCTCTCACACCGCGGATGAATCCTGGCCCACTTTTCTTTACTATGTTGCTTCAGTTTGTGGAGTTTTGCTGAGATTCTTCCAGCACATCACCACAGCGTTTTCGTCCTCTGTAACGTTTAGGGTCACTGTCCTGTCAGTGACTCAGCTGCATCTGAGCGCCGCCATGTTGGAGTGGGAATGAAGTGTTTGTCCAGATGGTTAGAAACAACACGCCGTCCTTCTACCAAACGACCCAGGAGAATCGGAACCATTGGAAAAAGACAATACGGAATTTCATTAGCTCTAAACCAGAGTTACTGTTTCATTTATCGGAGAGCTAGCTTAGTGGCTAAAACCGAACGGTTACAGCAGTTAACCGATTCGGTGAAACACCGTCTGTCATGTTTCTCCAGAAGGTTCGTTTTCTTTCTGCAAACTTCACATCCCTGTCATTAAACCTGGAGGCTCACAGGGGCCTTCAGGCGCCTTTAATTCAGAATTAAAATCAGAATTATGATATATTAATGATTTGTTATTAGAATTCTGAATTTGAATTTTTAATTTTATCCAAAAAAAAAATCTGAATTCAATTTCAGATTTTAGAACTTAGTATTATAATTTTGATTTTAATCTAATTCATTCCTAATTCTAAGATTAAGGTCAGATTTCTGCAATTAAACTTAACATTCTGAGACTGAAGTCAGCATTTTTTATTAAATATTATTTTACATCATATTTAATTTAAAGTCACAACTATGATATTTAATTTTGAGATTTAGTTAAACATTTAAATTTTTAATAGATATGTTTTAATCTACAAAAAAAGATTTTTTGAAAAAATGAAAATATGCAAAATAGACTGAAATATATGTAAATAAATATTCAAGTTACTCTCAAAACCTTCTTTTTAGTTTAAAACATCAACATTCAAGTTCTGCATAACTTTTTTGATTATAATTTCAATCTAAAAAAATTTGTTTTTTAAATTTTCATTCAAAAAACATGTTTCTTTGTTTACAACAATAATGGAACAGAATTCACTCCATACTTTTACATGTTAGCTCAGTGATACCATTACTGAAAGCCTTGTCTTCCAGTCCATCAGGGCGTTCGAACTCACACATTGAGCCAGCAGCGCTCACAGTGCAGCTGTCCTCCGGCTCCATCTGTCCACTGTGGTTTATAGCAGGAGCATGGCACCTCATTAGCAGACAGCGGTTGCTGCACCTCCTTCCATACTTCACATCTTCCATCGTTTCCCTCTTTGTCTTGCCCTCACCCTGAACTTGTCCTGAGGGGGAAGATGGGGAATTGTGGAGGAGGAGGAATCATTCCTCCTGCATTAAACGAGGAGGAACGTGTGCCTTTGCAGCCTGGGTGGGTGACATTCTTTAAGGCTGTGATGATGAAGTGTCTACTGGCGTCTCATGGCTGTCCTGTCAGAAACCTGTTAATCCCAGTGAAACTCACTGCGATGAGGATCAACGTCTCTGAAATGATTAACAGACTCTTTGGAAGAATATGCATCCCAAAGAGAACGGGGGAAATAACCGTGAACTCTGGCATGAGAAATGAGATCAGCTGAGTTTTCTGCCACATCCATCTAACAAAACGTATATCTGTGCGATCGGGCGCAGCGTTTCTTCGCTACTAGAATAAATCCAGGCTGTTCTGCTGCTTCCATGTCTAATCGACTTTTACAGGGCCCTGCTCTCATAGGCTGCTCCTGCAGCGTCAGCTGCTGATTGGCTGCAGCACCGAGCAGCACAGGTGCAAAACATTACTGCTCCTAATCAAAGCATATCAGAAACAGGTGTGGGCAGGGAAGGTGACTTTTGAGACAGGAGCAGAGCAGATCCTGGGGCCACGGACCCCTAACCTGCCTGATCAACCCTTTGCTGGACGCCACTTCTGCTACGACTGTGACTTTGTTTTCGTATGAATCCTGCCAAATGTGCACATGCATGATAAATATTCATAGGAGGATTTTTTATTTCAGAGCTTGTCTTCTTTCCCAGATTGAGCCACCTATGGAGACAATTTTTTAGTATTTATAAGGATATATAATCCCAGTCAAAGCAGGGCCTTTTCCTCTCGACCGTCGCCGCATGCATGACCTAAGAACCGACTGTAAAAAGCTCTGAAAGCAAAATAAACATATTTGCACGTATATTAAACTACATTTGCTGAGTAGTTCATCAACCATCACAACCAAAAAAATCAAACACGAGGAAATGCAGCTTGAGAATATTCCTCAACATATTGAACATAATGTTAAATATGAAATAACAAATAACAATGATGGAGCAAAGCTCTGTAATGTTTCCCTCTAAAAAAAATTAGCTTTAAAGGTGATTTTTGCCTTAAACTTTCAGCCAAATATTTGGTTTCTTTAGATCAAGGCTCCTTTTCTCACAGCGGGAAGAAAAGAAGCTAATATGTTGAACAGATGCAGGCGAAGCTCTGAATATATTTTTAATATGTTTATTTTGCCTTAAATGTGACGGTTTAATTCCAGGACCTGAGAACTCAGTTTTTCTTTCCCCTCAGACTTGAACATGAGTTTTTTTTATGACCTGAAACCTTTTTTTTTTTATAAATCTGAGAACTAACGGACAGCTGAGGATTTCTCTATCATGTACATCGTTTACTTAGTAAAAGTTGTCATTTTTTTCATTGATTTTTTATTTTAATTTTCATGAATACTTTGTATTTTTTTTTAATATTTTTCTATAATTGTATTTCATATATCTATGATCAGTTGATGAAGAATGTAGAGATGAATTATATTACCGTTATGTCTTTAATATTTAGCTGGTTTCATAACGGCCTGTTTTCCTCCACGGTTATCATAATTGTTGTTTTTTTTATATCTATGTTTGTATTTTAATTGAAAAAAATGGTAGCACACGATTCGGATTTGTACCAAACTGACAAGGAAGTCACGCTGGCGCCGTGAGTTCACGTCTGAAATGAGATTATTCCTTTAACTGGCCTTTGTCGCTGCAGATATTGTGACTGGTTACAGCGGAAAGAATCGGGTCGAACTAATGACATTAACAGTGACTCCGGTTAAAAATGAATGCAGGCAGTACTGCTGTTAGTTCTGCCTGTGTTTGACATATCGGGACGACCAAAGAACCAAAGTCTGTGACGATGTAGATAAAAACAATATGTTCCCTCTAAGCTATGGCAGTACATTCACTGGGGACTCAGAAATATGAGAAACTGGTCGTGATGCTTTTGAAGATGTGGTTCTGAGTTTCTGTGGGTTGGTTGTTGGGTCATATGAAGAAGATGTCCATTAACTTTAATGTTTTCATACCTTTAGACCATTAACTTAATGTCAGGATAGACTTGGGGAGATTGATAGTAAGGAAGTTAGCCAAAGAGTTTATAGAAGAGTTGATTTTCTCAGTTTGTCACCAGTCAACATTTTTTGATCCTCCACTGGTGGATCAGAAAGCTGCAGCTGATCCAGAACGCTGCTGCCTGCATCCTCACTAGAACTAAGAAAGTAAAGAACATCAGCCCAGTTCTACAGTCCTTCCACTGGATCCCTGGATCTCAGAGAACAGACTTTAAGATCCTTCTGTTAGTCTAGAAACCACTGAATGGCTGAGGTCATGAATTTGTTACAGAACTACCAGATTAGAACCAGAACCAAACATGTAGAAGCAGCTTCTAGTTCATATTCTCCTCCAATCTAGAGTAAACTCCCAGAAAACAGGAAAAGGGCTGAAACCCTCAGTTGGTTTAATAGAGATTTAAAAAATGTGACCTTTGACTGAGCCATCTAAACATTATTCGTTTAAGTTATTATTTGTATTTATTTATAATTATCTTATTTTAATCATTACTTTGTTTTTGTAAATTATTACTATTAATTCTTTGGCTAATTTCATTCCACTGCAGTGCATTTTCCTGTTGGTGTTTTCAACCATTGTTTTTTCATTTGCAGCACTTTGTTTGATGTTGCTTAATGAAATTAGCCTCATAAATGAACTTTTCCTGCTGTTTGTTTAATGGAAGAGATCAGAGAAGCTGTGAAGGTTCAACATTCATAACCAGCCTTTCTTAGCCTTCATGATGGATCATACAAGCGTTATTTATTTGACCACAGACTGGATTGATCGTTTAGAGGCTCTGCGTACATAAAACACCCAGAATTAGTGAGATAGAGATTTTTTTTTGACGAAGGCTGGTCTGGCTCTGTGCCTGACCACGGAAGCATGTCCATATCTGTTCCTCCCACATTTCGTTCTGTTCCTTCGTCTTTACAGATATAACTCAGAAGAGGACATGGACCATATTATCTGTTCTGAGGAAGGAAATAAAAATCTTGGAGCTCCAATCTTTATGTGATTCATCTTACTAGACACTATCCAGATCCAGCAGAGAAACTTTGATGGTTTAAGTTGAAAACTCAGTTTGATCCAAAGCTTTAGAGTCGACAGAAACTAGATTCTAGATTCTTTCTGTTACCAACAAAACGACAGGAACTTTGTTTGGTTCAGGGTAAAGTTGGATTTGCTGGGTGTGGTAGATCTGCTTTGTAAACCACTTGGCCTGAATAAATCTAAGCACCATAAATGAGAGAGAAGCATTCGTTTATAGTTTGTACTTATTAATGTAATAATGCAAGATTTACTGTTGGAAAGTATGGAAGCAAATGTATGAAGTCAGATTTCTGCTGAAATAGCAAAAAATACTGATAGAAGCAGTTTTATTTCAAACTCAGGCACATAAAGCTTGTTTACCACGAGGGTCTGTTTCATTGGTGCTGAAGAACCGTCTGTGGATCTGTTTCTGTGGCTCAGGTCAACTTTTGTCACTTTGAGAGTGAAACCGACCTGAGAATTAAACTGTCTGTGATTGGCTACTTTTCAGGTAAATCCCGCCTCGTGAGACAGTACGTTTTATTCCTGGTTGCAGCTAATAATGCTAATAATGTCACAACCAGCTCAACAGCAACCAGAATTACATCCAGGTCGTCAGAAAAAGACTCAATAGTTTTATTTATCTCTCTAATTATAATTAGTTTAGTTAACTAAAGTGTGTAAAAGGTTAATAATTAATTTTCTAATAGAATAAATGCATGTTCTGTTTTATATAGCTCATCTAGGATTCTGCACTGCTTCTGGCAGCTATTTTTTAGCTTTGGATTTTTAAATAAATGCAGTATTTTGAGTTTGTATGTTTGCTTTTTGTTGTACTTTTATGGTGTATAGTGAATAATCTAAAGAAAGACACAAATAAAATACAAATAAACACGGTGTAATCGTATTTTGCCAGACTGCTCTGAACATATCGAACATGATGTCACACAAGCAGTTTAAAGGAGAGAAAAATTAGTTAGAAAAAGTAGTTTTTCATTCTTTGATGATTCAAGGATCAAAATAAGTACTTTCAGTACCTTTATTACCTTATTTATGGTGACCTGGATGAACATCTGCTTGCAGAGGCGTAAATGAGCCAACGGTGCAGATCAGGGAGCGATGGCAGCAAATCATCATTTTTTCTATGCCAGCAAAGGACAATTTATAGCTATGAGCTTTTTAGTAGATCTCTAAACAAAAAGTATGATTTTTATGACCTGAAGTTTATTAAGCATGTTTTCTTACTCCTACTTAAATATAAATTTGACAAATGATGATAAAACGGAATTCAACGTTTGACAAAATGAAAGAGTCATTTGTTGCTTCAGAAACGGCCTTGAATGTTTCTTTTCTTTGTTATTCTTCTTTTAACAGTGCATGTGATTTCTTGATGCATCTTAAAGCAAACTCCAACTGCGGTACGCTACGTGCAGGAAGGCCGGCATCACAGAGATCACACAACAACCAGTCAGACTTGTACAAACAGAGCAGCCGCCACAACTTCTGCTGCCAACGCTGGGTTTCTCATCAGCCGACCACATACACGTATCAGTGTGCAAACATATAAACAAGGAGAACAAAGTGAGAAAGAAAGCAGCCATGCTCAAGAATGTATGAGAATGAAGACTTTTTTTATTTAAAAAAACAGAGACAGAAATGTCTGCGATGGAACGAGGGCAAGGCTCAGACAGAGCGGGTAAAAATGTGACCTTGTGGCTCACATCTCATTTCATTACAGCAGTGTGAGATGTTGCAGAAGCCGAGCAAATCACTATCAGACGGGATCCAAACTAAACATGAAACCACATATCCGCCTGACCTTCTACAGGAAAACACACATAAATATGTTCTGATCCAAATGTGAAGTGATGTAGGAACACACCGATTTACTTTGCAGAAACCGCAGATCCAACCAGGGACAAATACGGAAGAGTTTGGAGTGAGAGGTGAAGAGTTTTCCCACATTAGAAAAGAAACATCCAGAGGAGATAAAGGGAGGCCAACAGATCGCTAGCATAACCTCCGCCTCAGCAAATATCTGGCAGCTTTCTGATCAGACAGAAAAGTACGAATTAAAGACGAGCAGCAAGGAAAGAGTTCATGGCTGCCGATACATGAACGGTACGAATATGGAGGATTAAAAGGGTCAAAATTAAACAAATATACCATGAATGTACTATAAAATAAATGGATGTACCATTTCATGATTTAATCCATCATTAAGCTATTCAATGTACCATGTAATTATAAATAAAATAATGTAATGTTACATCAAATAAATCTGCAGAAATTAGAACATTAAATAATAGCTTTATTTAAAAGGTTTTTTTTATATATACAGGTTATTATTTCATTCTGCTTTTATTCATTTCATGAAATTATTTCAATTTTCCTCTTCATTCATTACTTAGTGGGTGGGACTAGAGACACTTCCACAGAGAGCCGGACGTCTGATTGGCTGCTTCCCACTCAGCAGGACAAGACACATTATTTCTGTGTTTCTTGTTTGGTTCTATGTAGTTTAAAGTCAATATCATTGGCAGCAATAAGACAAAGACAGTAATATTTTTACAGCCCATTGAGTAACTCTAAAAATGAGAGAGGGTGAGCCAGTCAGTGGGCGGGGCCTCCACGCTCTCCAAAGCTTATTGGATATATTTCAGACCAAACTACTGATATAAGGACTGGAGTTGCTCAAACAATGTGATGTAAATAAACTGACACACATTTTAAAGTTATTTCTGCCTTTTTGGGCAATAATGTTGACTTTAGAGCAGAAGAAAAGCCAGGAGGAAGTTCTCTTTTCTGCTCATTGACTTCAGTGTTTCTATGGAGACGGCATAAGTCCCGCCCACTGGGTTTGATGACATCATTTCATAAGTCGCAGATGCCATCAAAAAATATAGGGAGTGAAAGAATGCTAAAAATTATTTTTTTTAAATGTCATTGAAACGTTACATGTCCTAATTTAAAAGGTATATTTAATTATTAAACAGAACGTTCAATTATTGAAATATAGCATTGGCACAGCATAATTTAATGGCACATTTATTGTTCAGTGATGTATGAAATAAATAACTATTAAATCAAATAATAGCACAGTCTTTATTTCATACTATTTCTATTCTTTTCTTTTTAAGTCTCCATAGGAGTGAAGTGATGATAGTTCAGGTCTGTTCACTTTCTGTGCTGTCTATCGTTCTCCACAGAGGAACGCGTGTTTTTCTGCATGTGTATGATGACAGGTTGTAATGGAGGCCAAACTACTCTAATTCTAGCGCTGTGAAAACATTATTACTAACACAGAAACAGCTGACAGTTCAGCTGTATGAATGCAGTTTGAGTCACATATATTTGGAAACGTAAACGACCACATGAAAAAATCAGAAACATTAAGTCCTGCAGTGCAAACACATCCTTTGTCTTTCACCTCCTGCACCATCGACAAACCAACCTCCTGTTTTCTTATAGGACATTTTTCCTTTCATCCAAATGCAGTCAGACCTGCTCCTAGTTATAACAATTTGTTTAGCGAAAGCATTGAACCAATGCCCTTATTATTTGCACCAGATAATTTATTGAAAAAGTGGCTCATTTGCTTTTAGGATTTTTCCAACCTAAGAAAAAATAAGACAGTTGTAATAAATGAAAACATTCATGTTTCACAGGTAGCAGGACTTCAGGCCTGTGAGTTTCTTCTTAGCTAAGTGTAACTGCAGTATAACACAGTTCAAACACGCGTTTAAATCTCCTCTTGGAACCAGAAATTAGCATGTCTGCCTGGCTAACAAGTTTGCATTCCTGCCAAGTGGATTTGGAGCTAACATAACCTCCAAATGACAGCCTTAAATGCAGCCTTTAAATGCAGCCTTTAAATGCATGACAGAATTAATGCACCAGTTTCCACTGCAGACAAAAACCAGGCATTAAAAAGTGTGAGAGGATTGTTTTTTGTAAATTTTGTTTTTAGTTTGGAAAAGGTTTCGGCCGATAGATGTGCCGTGCCAATAGAGTAAAGGTATCCTTATGAAGGGATGTGGAAACTATTTACTCTGACACAGATTTGTTCTGCTTTTGCTTTATTTGGTGTGAAGGTCTGGGATTTGCTCTGCTGCTTTGGGACTTGGATGGCCTGTGGTCATTGATAGAAACCATGTATTCTGCTCTCTACCACAAAATCTGAAAGGAAAATAGTTTGGCTGTCAGTCTGTGAGTTAAAGCTCAAAAACACCTTGGGTTGCGCAGCAGGACAATGATCCGAAACCCAGCTGCTCTTATAGATAATAAACAAAAGCAGGGGTCTAGTTAAAGCCTGAGCTTTAATCATTTTTTAAACGTGCCTTTTTATTCTTTAATTCAATTCAATTCAATTCAGTTTATTTCTATAGCACCAAATCACAACACGTCATCTCAAGGTTCTTCACAAAGACAGTT
>JAUZNJ010004338.1:0-18505 GCA_034780135.1 Jordanella pulchra | reverse complement strand
CAGCCTACTGTCAGAAAAACGAGCCACTAGTGCCGTAAAAAGCTCAAAAAAAAAAAAAAAACTTTTGCAGGTCCAAATGTTGAATGTTTTAGCAGTATCTTTAAAAACCCATTGTGTATTTATCCTTATATAAGTTGATTACTGCAACAGTGTCTTAATGCTTGCCTAACAACTAAATCTGAAAACTTTAGATGATCCACAATGCAGCTGTCCACATCCTCACTAAAACTAAGACAGTAGAACACATCACCCCAGATCTAAACCAGATCTCATTTGGGATATTCAGGGACTAATTTTCTGGTGTGCCCTTGTCCTGCTGCACAACCTGATTCCCGTAACTTTAAGGTCATAAACTACTGGTCGGGTAGTTTTACACCAGATGTAACAGGATGCATACCTTCAAACAAGTTCAACTTTTGTCCTGTGACTCGTGAGAATAATTTTCTAAAGATCTGTCAGATCCTCGAGATGGTTTTTTTGTTTTGTTGTTTTTTTGGTAAATTTGCATAGTTTTTTATTCATTAGTTTTTTATTAACATTTGTTTGATAACCTAAAATAATCAAAGCATGAACAAAAAAATGTAAAGAAAAAAGTAACCAAAAAAACAAATTAAGATTTTGTACTTGTAGAACATAAAAAAATGTTGCGATAGTCATAAAGAACCCATATTGACAACATGAATTAAAAGGTTTTTAAAAGAAAAAGAATAACTGCCCTTAATTTATCCTATAAAATGTTAACATGTTTCGTCAGCAAACCTAAAGAGTAAGGAGGTTGTAGGGTTTCAAGAAGGAACCATAGACTCAGTTATATCCCCATATGCATGTAGAGAAGAATGGAATTCAATTCGAGAACAATTCCAAAGAGTTTAAAATACAGTAACCAGCATCCTGCTATTAGCCAGATGAACTAGGGTATCAGCTCCATAATTTCAAAGAACTGATAGATTATTATCTTAATTGCCTTTACTGATTACAAAAAGATATTTGAACTATTGAGTAATATTGCCACAGTAATATTCAGACAGTCTCTTATCAGGTGCACCACAAATCTAATTTCTTTTCATTCTCAGAATCTTGTAGAATAGGCCTTTCCAGCTCTATGAATACATATAACTCAATCCCCCTCAGAGTTCTAAAAGCAGTTGTGGAATTCATGGTGGATTTTCATTAAAAACTACACTGCAGCTCCCCTCTGTGTCACAAAGCAACACATCACTGTTCTACAGTCTCAGTACATCATAGAACGGTCTCATCCTCTACATTTTACAAAGAAATTCAACTAATATCTTTGAACATATACTTTTTTAACATTTTAACTTAAAGTTTTAAGAAGTTTGCCTTTTCCTATGTTCTAATGTAAATTTCATGAGACATTTATATCATAGACCCAAAAGGAAGACCCAAAGGCTGAGTGTTTAAACCCTGCTATTCTAACACATATTGATATGTCCTTGGGCAAGACATTTAAACCTCAAAAAAAGCTATTCAGAGACAATCTTGACCAGATCTACACACCTAAAGAAGGTTAGGAAAATTAAACTGGTCAAGGTGTGCATAGCCACTAGAGCTACATTCAAAATTCTGCGACACTCAATTGCAGCAAAAGGCAATGCTATTCAATGCAGTTCATCTATGTAAATTCAGAGCAAATATCATCTCAAGGCACTTTACCAAAAAGTCGAATCAATCCAAACATACAAACAAATTCCAAGTTAATATGCTATCTTTCAGCTGATCCTACTTATCAATCAATGCCATTAAGTTCAGTTTGTTGTCAAGCTTGATTAAAAGATTAAAAGACACCAAGCAGATTGCATCCAGTCATTGGATTGCAGCATTTACTCCTCTTAAACAAGCTTGTGGAGATGGTGGATAGTTATCTGCAGTGTGTAGTTGACCTTGTTGCAACCTCTCATACTGACATTGCATGAAGAAACGGCATCCTAAAATTGTGTTGTAGTAGTGCTAAAAAATAAGGGGCTAAATGCAAATAATATGGACGCATATATATGCATTTGAAGATTTTAAAATATGAATAATTATCCTTTCACTTCACAATTATTCTGCTATGTCTTGCTTGACTACACAATCTCAAAAAGTATAATCAAATAAAGGTTGGAAAAAAAATTGAAAAGGATCAAAGGTGTGAATGAAAGGCATAGTTTTACCACAAAATGAGGTTGATGAGAGAGGATCTCATTGAAAACATAAAAGAGGCTTTCATACTCTTATTATGGTAACATGTGTCAAAACTGTGCTGCATACACTGGAGTACTGGAGAGTGGCATAATGCATACATCTGCATGTTATATGCCATTCATTCCACTTTTCATTTGCACATCCTTTTTTTTTTATAAATAAAGCTTAATATTATAGAATATAAACAGTACAAACCTCTAAAGAAAAAATTTCTACATAGGTGAGCAATCACTCAATACGTTATAATCTCCATCTATTAAAAAAAACATTTTAAAGAGTCATCCTTAATCCACACAGAGCCTTGAAAGAAATTTCTCCAGCTCATCTTCAACACTTTTATTACTTCTTAAAATCTTTTAAAGCCACGGCAATTCATTTTTAATGTGGATGAATATTTCACCGTGCTCTAGAGTTACAAAAGGACAGTGGGAGTGGGAGAGTAAAGATGATAGAAGAGATGTGTGGTAGAGAGAGTCAGCCTAATGTCTGTTCTCATATCCAATTTACAGAGTATTACCACCTTACCTAATGGTCTGAAATGCAGTGATGTGTTCCTAAGGATGAACCTATGAAACACTTATAATTAGCTAGTAAAAAAAATGCCAGCATTCCCCTAAAGTGTTATCTTAAATCTTTCCTACTGGATCCGTCTAAAGCTTTAATTCTGCATGTTTTATAGACTAAAAGCAACCCATTCACCCGCACTGTATCGTTGCACCTTGAATGATGTATATATAGATATCTCTGATGCAAAGAGGGATAAAAATGAAAGGAATAAAAAGAAACAACACTGGTGGGAATTGAGGCCACAGGTAACAGTCAGCAAGCAGGAATGAGAGAAGAATGCTTCCTCAGCAGCCTTTTTTCTTCACAATTATCTGCTGCTCACTGAAGATGATGATGGATTGTATTTGAAAAGAGGATGGATTGTATTTGAGGAGAGGGGAAAAAAAACTCTTAGTAGACTTAAAGTTTAGCTGAAATCGTATGGTCAAGAGAGCCATTAATCAATCTCATAGTGGCGACCCATTGAACTCCTCCGGCAAAATGCGCGATCGAGCTATAGACAGAGCAGTTGTAGAGATAAAGCGGCAGAGTACAGATCTGATTAGACTCCTGTCTTTGCACACTACATGGGGATTAAACATAACGGCTCCTTGTTAGACCACCCCACTTTGTTCCATACTCTACATTTGCTGCAAATGAAAAGAAATATACTAGGGAGTACAAATCATAATTCCCCTCATTGTTTTATACCCCTGCATGGATGCAGTATGTGATTAACATATTAATATGTGATGGATTTGCAACTGGTGCTGGTTAAATAATATTGGATACATTATGTTTTATTTCTCCCATAGTATCAAAATTTCATAAAAAAGAAATACTTATTTATAAGTCTTGGTTTAATTCAAAATGTAAAAAATATTACACTCCCACTGGTAACAGCATTTGCATGCTAAAAGTGTCATTTGCATTTTTATATAAACTTTGCTCATAAATTTGTCTTGAGTATCTGGGGACCACGGCTCTGTGAGCAAACATACAATGGCATGCATTTATTATCTTCATTTTATCGTTCAGAGTAAAAATGAGGAAATGCAGCCTTAATTTGAGAAAGTTGATTGTTTTTATTAATTGTTTTATCTTGCACATTATAAACATCCTTTTCTAATCATATCATGTACTGATATTTTCTCTTTGGATTTATGGAGCCATACTTCTTTTCAAAGTTGTTTGTATTCATTGAGGTTTGCAGACTTTTGTTTCTCATCACTGCTCGTCACATAGCTTCCATACAAAGAGTCTAACAATTGAGTATAGAATGCTTTATCTACAAAGTAAGCTAAAATAACCACACATTTGCTTTCATTCTTGAGCTTTTTTGACTGATTCACCTTTTTTTTTAATTTTTTTTTTTCAAAATATGTCACGGTACATAATGACTTTACATTGTTCCACATACTTTTATTTAGTCTTTTTCTCATTGCGTAGTCATGAACTTTAACATTAGGATTTCAAAATGAGGCCACTAGATAATGAGAAGGAATTTGTGGGTCTCTTTGTTTTTGTTTTTTGTTTTTTTTCCTGATCATTGCACGGTTAAACCTTAGTTGGGATGTACACACTTAGTTTAAACAGTTCCAAGACTGGAGCTGTTTGACCTTTTGTTCCACTATAGGTCTTAATACTGTAGTAATAAGAAATGGGTAGTAGCCAGTTACATTTACTCAGTTACATGTACTTGAGTAATATACTTGTAAAATACCACTACTTCTACTTGAGAAAGTTTCTGGCTACTCTGTCCTCCGTGAGTAACTGGAATCAGCTAAAGAAATGGTAAACAGTAGATATTATCAGTGGATTTTTTTTTTCCTAAAATATACACAGTTCTCATTGTAAGGATTGGTTTTCTGAGATTTATGGTGGTAAAAAAAACTTGTTAAAAGTACTTCTTCAACATGAATTAGTTATTTATTAGTCATTTATTTGCATTTAAGTCTTTAAAATACCAGATTTTACAGATAAAGTCTGTCTGTCTGTCTGTCTGTATCATTTCTAAAAATTAAATCAGATGCTTGCTACTATCCAAAATTACTCAGTACTCAAGTACCCTTTTTACTAGACACTTTTTTTACCTACTACTTTTTATTTCTACTTGAGTAAACAAATGTTGATATAGTGCTACTCTTACTTGAGTACAATTTTTTAGGCTCTCTACCAACCTCTGGCAATAATAAGAATTGGGTAGAGAGAGGTGATGGAGTAAGCATGCAGAAAAAGTCCTAAGGTCAAGAATCAAACCCGTGACAGCATTGGTTTAGCACTGAGTTAGTACACACCCACACTTAGTCTCTTCAGTCATTCAGCAGAGGTGAAATTGTGTTTTGTTTTTTCACATTAAGTGTGATTTTTTTTCTACATATACAAAAAAGCTGTTCATTCTCACAGGGTGAGGTGAAATTAAAAGGCTAACACTTAATGTCATAGCAGCTTATACCCTGCTGCTTCACAGTAATACTTCATAATTAGAATAGAATACCTTTGTGTTTTATATATGCCATCAAAACAGAGTATGTGGCAGATCTTTGGGTCCCACTATAACCTACACTGTGATATGTAAAAAGGCATTGCTCCCATTGAGAATTAAAAAAATGAATGTGAAGGGAAAATGTAACAATTTGTTGCAAAAGCCTTCAATGATTTCTGTTTTATTACTTTCTCTATGAGAAAGTCTGATCTACAGATCTAAAGATAAAGCAAAGCTGTTAAAGCAGCAGGAAGGATTGTAAGTTATTTTCATATAAACTTTTTAAGTCTTTTTTTTCCCAAAGCTAACAAGTCTACTACAGAAGCAAAGCAGAAGAACAGAAGTTATGAGAATACTTAGGAGAGCTTTATGTGAAGTGTATACTATCCACTTTAATATTAAGAATATTTG
The DNA here is from genome assembly GCA_034780135.1 of Jordanella pulchra. Taxonomy (NCBI): domain Eukaryota; kingdom Metazoa; phylum Chordata; class Actinopteri; order Cyprinodontiformes; family Cyprinodontidae; genus Jordanella; species Jordanella pulchra. The sequence goes on along the minus strand of JAUZNJ010004338.1, from coordinate 12,861 downwards.
CTTTTTTTAAGAATGAGAATGCTACTTAATTTGATTTTAGGTATGTGATAATAAAATTTAAATCAGAACATTCTAAATAATTTGAAATTTATATAAAAGGCTTAAAGATCTTACAAGTTTAATTTGTAAAAGTGCAAAGAATACTTTGCATTGTTTTATTGTTGTATTAACATAGTCACAATGATGCTACAAGTTTCGTTCTTTTCTTTTTTACGCTCAGTTTTTTCACAAGTAATTATCAGCAAATTATCCATGATTGCTTTTGAGCTCAGCCAGGTTAATTCATTTGCCTCTCCAGAACTCCTCCAAGTCTGTATGGAAATGCTGCTAGCGATGGTGATGTTTTTACAGAAAGAGAGGCCCCAAATCAGATTCTGCTCCTGCCTCCATGCAACGTTTAGTATGCCCTGTGTGATGTATAACTACAAAAAACAAACAAAAAATATTTCATATCTCTGTATTAAAGTTAAAAAGCTGATTTTCAAACAAAACACCTACTGTTATTTCATCTAAAATTACATACCTTCTGAAGCCAAAAACAATTCAAAGATTATGATCAACCTGGACTAACATGTTAAATGTATAATGTGCATCATCAAATGATCTGAAAATAAAAATCAAACAATTATTTATGGTTTTCTTTCAGAAAGCATTAGAACTCAAAAACCTCTTGAAGTTATTTTTTGTCTTTTGCATAAACATTAAAAGGTTGAAACAGCAGCTTTTAATCAATAAGCAATTCATTTTGTAAGATATTTTTAAGTGAAAAAATAAAAACACTAAAGAGCACAAAAGAATACAAGCCTGCCTGTTTCTAAACACTGTGATGTTTTTAAACCCGTAAAACAAAACAAAAAAGCACATATAGACAGAAGCAGATTTTAATTACATAGTTACAGATTTTAACAGTTACATAGTTTTTTACATCTTACATCTATGTGTGTCAGTTAGGGACACTGTCAAGGGGTCTCATCACTACATATCTGTGAAACATTCTTACATTATGTTAAGAATTTATATATTTAAAGTATTACTGTTAATTTATATCAGGATTAACTAGCTTCAAAAAAGATTTGTTTCTTAAACAAGAAAAATATACTGTGGATTTGTAAAATAAAATGAAATTGCACCATGCAAAAATATTCATATTCTTTTTAAATTTATCCCCTGAAACCATTGAAACAAGCAAACCATGTTTAGTGTATCATTGTTTTCTGATACAAGGGGCCTCAGAAAGCCCCTCTGAGGGCCACATATTTGGATACCCGAGATCTAAACTGAAAAGTAGGAAATTGGTGGGCCTATTCAGATAAGAGGGCCATGAGAACCCCAGCTCTGCTGGGAGAATCTGTTGACTGGACAATTAAGCATTTCTACATTACATTTAGTTCAATCAAAACAATAAAGCTACAAATTACAAAAAAAAAATATCCAGAAATTTACTTTAAAAGAAAACAGATCATAATCATATACTAAAATATGTAATACAATTACAATTGTACTACAAAAAAAGATGCGCTTCTTTAGGTTCAACCTTAACCCATGATGGTTGAAAATAACCCCTTTCACAGGAAAAAGGAATCAGCAGAACTTGGCTCAATGTAAGCAGCAATCTTATAATCAAACGGTTTTTGAAAAAACACTGTAGACACGGAGATACTTTGGTCAAGAGGTGCTCTCTTTGTTTGAGAATAATTGCTTTTAATAGGGATAAATGGCTTTGTTTGTTGCTTTATCTGTTAGAAAGACAGAACATAGAAAGTAAGCTCTTAGCCAGTAGTACGATCAATGGGAGAAAACAAATGGTAGTTGTACATTCCACAAATCTGATGTTCATAAAGAAGTGACAAAATGGAAATCGTTGTTGAATCAAAGCCATAAAAAGTGTTTGTTTTGTTTGTTTTTTGTACAATTTTCCACAAGTCAGAATAAATAACTAAGAAAGAAAAGGAGGTCTCACTGAGATAAGGGCATAATTGAACTTGTTAGCTGACATGAATGTGGGTAAAACCTATTTGAAATACTTCATTCACCCTGAACTCACCATTCCCCCAATAAAACATGGTGGTGGCAGCAACATGGTCTGGGGATGCTGTTCTTTACCAGGAGGAAGGACTAATCCTGGGGAAAAATGTACTCAAAGATCTGTTTAGATCAATGCATGTTCATAAGTTACAGTTCCCAGAAGACTAGACCTAAATCAAATTCTAAGTTTTTGGCAAGTGTTGAAAATTAATGTTCATAAACACTCCTTAGCCAGTCTGATTGAACCAGGGCCATTTTTCAAAGAAATCTGGGCTAATTTCACTATTTCTAAATTAATTTTATGATCAACACTTATGGGAAGTTAATATAATTTTCCTTTACTTGACAGTTATGTAGTTTTATTTGTCGGTGTTTCAAAGAAATCACAAAAAATACACTTCAGTTTTGCAAAACATAAAAACGCTAAAGCACTACTTCGACAGGCACTATAGAGTTTAAACAAATAATGTCTTTAGCTGTGATGGTTCTTCAAGAAGTTGGTTTTCAAATAGCTTTTTAATTGATAAAATCTGCCTTGTCAGATTTTCAGGTCTTACCATCACTCATCCTTACCAGGCTTTTTGTTATCTCCACATTTTCTTCTCCAGCTGTCTGATTCTGTCTTATTTTTTTTAACTTTGCTGAACTCTGGGGAAAAAAAGAGTTTCCTCCCCTTCTCAAAACAAGAAAATCCTTCTCTCACACATAAATGAAATGTGTTGACACATGATTGAACGATAATTCTGCTGTGACTTAAAAAGTTGTCTTTTGCACCTGAAGAATAAATTAAATATTTTAAAAGGGTCTCATGGGGGGAGGGAAAAAGTACATGAGGATACAGTAAAACAGAGAGGAATAAGCTAAATGTTGACCTTCCTAAAGAGTAATATTCTGACACATCAACTTGAAGCCCTGTTTAATTTCTCAATAAATAATTTCCCCTAAGGGCTCCTCTTTTTCCGCTCTCTCTTTTTGCTATTCCCTTTCAAAGCTTCAGATCTTTTCTCTCAGATCCTTTTAGTCTTTTATAATTTTTCTCATTCCCCCTGCCTTTCTGCTATATTATTCTCAATTGTCTTTTCTTTTTCCTCTGCCACTCTCTTCTCTTTTTCTTATGTCTTGTGTGAGCAGATTTGCAAACACAGCATAAATAGATAACAGAGCATAAACAGATTAATAGGATACTTTCACTGAATCATTTATGCTGTGTACTGTAACCAAACTTCATCTACAATACTGCGTTTGTAATGGAGCTGAGGTTGAAGATAAGCTGTAGCCATGGCAAAAGCCTTATTAGCAGTGCAAAATAATGAATAATATATGAGCAAGTATCTACAGTTGAAGGTGTTTACATGTAATTTTTCTCGCCAGTGGTGCACCATTACAAAGACTGATGATGAGTACTGGGTTGTAAATTAAGTTATCCTTTACAGATTTATGAGTTAACTAACACGTCTAAGCTGTTTACATCAGCTGTATTAATCAGAGTGCTTTACAGTTGCACCTGATTAAAGTGAAAATACCTGAAAACGTATTAGTTTCTGTAAATACATTTAAAAGTGAAACGATTTTATCATGTAAATTAAATAAATATTTGAACTCATTTTACCATTTTTTAATAACGGCACAATGTTTATTTTCTTAGAAGTAGGTTTTTCCTTTTGATATATAGTTTTTTTGTTTTGTTTGTTTATTTTTTCTATGTTTTTTGGGGGGGGGGTGTTTATAATGAATCTATTACTAAAGCATTCTTTTCTTTTCACATTGTTGCTTATGGAGTGTGGTTTATGGAAATGAAGAATCAATTTCGTAGAATATTAGTTCATTGCATAAGACCAATAACAGAAGGATTTTTAATAAAGATTATTCAAAATAAGTCATTTAACATTACTAAGTTTGGTCTCTTTTTGAATAAATTGCTACACCAATGTACCATCGTATGGAGGGATCGGCCCGTCGCTCTGTTGATGTAATAGGAAATTTGAGGTTTTATTTAAGGGACTTTTTTTAAATTGTCTTGTTAGGTTTAGTATCTCTCATTTGTCTCTTGACAATACTTCACAGATTCTCTTCTGGGTTCAGGGCGGGGAAGCTTGCTTGCACTATTGTTCCATTTAAATCTGTATTGAATTCATTATCTCCTCTTTTTTTCTTCTAACTACTTACTGCTAAGGGTTTTCAGTTTCACAGCTATGCAGTTTTTCATTTTGCTTTATTCAGCCTTGTGCAAAGTACTGTTTAAAGATTGATTTCATTTAAATCTCAACACAGTGATTTATACAACTATGTCAGCATGTGTGAGTGTGTGCAATTTAGTGTGTGTAAAAAAGAAAATGAAAGATATAATACACATATTTGCTGTTGATCAGCTCATTAATTCTAAGGGTATGAGAATGTCAGTGATATGTTCTAATGTATCCCAAGTGGAACAATGTGTTGGTGACAAGGGCCATTGTTTTAAAAGCTGCACCCAGCTGTGCTGTCATCAGGTTGCAGAACGACAATCCCACCAAGCCATAAAACTGAACCTCTAGATTTGATGTGATTCAAAATGGCAGCATGATGCACACATAAATGTGCACTCAAAGGAACTCTGAGCCGTCGGTACAAGGGGGGGGGAAAAAGGCCATGATAAATATGAAGTTATTCAAACACGTTACAATCAACACACCTGTAGATGATGCAGGCACAGTCCCTGCAGGTCCCACAATTTTCAATGTCCTGCCCCGTCCTGTAGGAATGTCTTCTGTTGAAAAGCATAGAGATGACATATCAGGGATATAAGGACAATGTGTTGCTGCACGGCCGTTTGTGTTACCCCTCTGAGACGTCAAGATAACTCAGTGATCAGAATTCTGGCACAAGCATTCTTGAGAGTACACCAATCTTCTTCCGGAAATCACCCCTGAACATTTTTAATGAACTACCCATCTCCACCCCCCAAACAAGCTCACTCTGTTACGTAAACCATGAATCACTGTGTCACGTGGGGCATAACATAATGCTTATAAGGTGAAAGTCGAGTTTCCCTACATACATGTAATGGTGGAGTTGTTATCCTGGAACTGAATTATTGTATAGAATCATTAGTATAGTATTAGTATTTTGATCTCATCTTTTTTTTCTTACATGTTGTCCTACTCCAAGCTGTATAAGCATGAAAGTCAACTAGCGGTCAAGTAAATCAGGTGATGTTTATTTATGTAATGAGAAGGACTGTGGTCTAATGAGATCAACACCCTCTCTAAGGTGGGCTTAATTATTAGGCAACTTCATTTCCTGTGGCAAAATGGGTCAGAAGAGTGATTTGACGGACTCTGAAAAGTCCGATGCCAGCAAGGTGGAGGTGGGGTACTGGTATGGGCTAGTATCATCAAAGATAAACTTGTGGGACATTTTCGGGTTGAGGATGGAGTGAAGCTCACCTCCCAGACCTTCTGCCAGTTTCTGGAAGACACCTTCTTCAAGCAGTGGTTCAAGAAGAAGTCGGTATTGTTCAAGAAAAACATGATTTTCATTCAGGACTATAAAAAATTTGACATGGACCCCTTGTTCACGTAATCTGAACCCCATAGAGAACTTGTGGTCCCCCATAAAATGTGAGATCTACAGGGAAGGAGAACAGTCCACCTGTCTGAACAATTTTTTTATGAAGCTTTTATTAAGTTGCCTAATAATTCTGCACAAAAGTAACAGTTACCTGTACAAACAGATATATCCTTAAGATAGCCAAGTCTAAGAAAAACCCCACTCCATCTTCCAAAAATATTAAGCTTTAATGTTTATGAGTCTTTCAGGTTGATTGAGAACATATTTGTTGTTCACCAATAAAAAGAATCCTCTCAAATACAACTTGCCTCATAATTCTGCACACACTGTATTAAAGTTAAAATACTATTTTGGAATATTGTGATACGAGATATTTATATACACTGTATAGAGCCTTTTTATGTCTCTCTGTGTTACATTACACCAGCATCACCTGTTTTCGGTCAGTTATGATGAACAATATTATTTCTATTACTTAATCATTTATAATATTTAATTTTCCTTTACTGTCTCAAAATTCTACAATGTACATACATTTCCAAAGTGTTTGGCATAATTACTTTCTAATAACTTATAAGATGAGTAAAATTTTTTGGGTATAATTCCACTAAATGCTAACAATACTGTAATTAACAGGGATTTTAACCCATTTCTTCCAATTGACTGGTTTGTAAACCAACTTGCTTGCATGAACTTTTTCAGCTTTCCTCTCAAATGTTCTACTAAACAGAAATCGGGGCTTCTTGTTGGTCTCTTTATAACATTGACTTTCTTGTCCTTAAGAAATTTTACAAATAATGTGGTAATATGCTTAATGTTATAGTTCCCTTGGAAGACAAACTTGGGCCTAATCTTTAACATCCTAACTCATATCTTAATTTGTTGCTTCTCAGTATGTCCACACAACATTCTTTGATTTTTAATAGCCATTCATTTTACAACATGATGCTGTCATCCTTGAAGGTCACAAATGAAATGTTTTGAGGCAACCAAGCTTTCCATTTTGAAACAATGGCTGGTCCTTATGAAAAAACACTTCATATTTAGTTTCATCAGAGCAGAGGAAATGTCTTCAAAAATTAAGGCCTTTGCCCCTCTGTGCATTTCTTAACTGTTATCTATACTTTCTGCGTTGCTTAAAGCAAGAAGAAAAACAACCTTCTTTTGAGTTAATTGCTTCTTACTCTCTCAGTTTGCAGAAATCATCTCCATTCTGAAGAGCATTATGTCTTGACATGACAAATATATTTAAAACTCTGTTAAACTGTAGGAACGGAAAAACCAAAAATTTTCAGGCATCCTAAAACAAAAACTACAATTTAACCTATTAGAAGCTGAAAATGCCATTGTCTCATTATCTGAGCTTTCTATAATTGTTAACAGCATGTTTCTTTTAGGTGTTTATAAGCTTCTAATTTAAAAAAAAAAAACACTTAAAATTGTGGCTTTTTGTAAATAGAACTAATTAAGAAAATCTCTAGTGATGTAAAAAAGGAAAAGTTTAGACTAATTTAATTTCAGATAGTGAGTTATTTTTTATGTACTGTACATAAACATTGAATTTTAGCTGTTTTACTTAAGGTGTTCTTTGGTCTCATAGACACACATCCATTTACATATCTTTTCCAATGCAAGAATGTTTCCACATTATAAATGTACTATTTTAGTGCGATAAGGCAAGACAAATTACTAAACCGCTTACAATGTAGAAAGCAGATTTATTAAAGACTTGATAGGAACAGTAAAGGGTTTACACTAAGAAGCTTGGAGAATCTGAAACCACCAACATGACAGCAGTTCAATGTTGATTTTCATTGAACTCTGCATGCATGAAGATAGAGCTGCTTAATATGAGTGCAACCAAGTCCCCTAAAGACTTTTAAATTATTTGACATATAGATAATTTAAATTCATTTAAGACATTATTAAAATAGCTAAACATTCCTATCAGTATTCTGTGTTGTATTTCTTTAACAGACCCAGATGTTTAGGCCAGCTTTTTGTATATCCAGAGTCCTCTGATTATATACGGTTGGTTTTGGATCTTCATCCACATAGTCTCATCCACATCAAAGTTGACAAAAAATAGGGGAACTACATTGCAAAAACCGTCTATATTAAATGGTCATCTCACACAATGTTGGGCAGTTATTAGTAGCAGTCTTTGGAGAGTCTAACTTTGTTGAGGGATACTTTGCTTTATACAACCATTTTCCTGCACAAATACAGAATATAATCTTTAAGAGTAAGGCTGCATTACTTATGTTTTTAATTTGTTTTGTGAATACTGAACTCTGGAGAAATTAACTGTATTGAATAAAACAATGAACAAACTTAACTGCTAATTCATTTCTTCTGCCCTACCACTTATTTTGTACCATCTATCTTTCTGTGGGGCAAAGCAAATTCTACATACAGAGCAGCAGATGGCAGTTTTACACTTGGCCCTGAGCTAAGAGGTCCAGCAGGGCAAGGTTTACAACTCTATTGGCCTGAGGGTTTTAGTCATAATGTTTTTACAGGTTCAAATGCTGGATCAGTCCTCTTCTGACCCAAGGCATTTATATTGCTTCAAAAGTAAAACAAGTCCCATTGTATTGCCTTATTTTTAACCTGGATCACTGTAAATTTCAAACAATTTATAACACTACCAATGGATTGTTCAGGAGTTGCTAAATACTTCATAAAGCTACACCTTCTCTTGTCTGAAAAGAAGTGTTAGTCAACATCTTTAACGCAAGACTAAAGCAAATTCTGAAATAATTGCTTGGTGCAAGGCTGTAGAGCATAGGATGCTCCCCATAAGGCCATGGGTTTTGGCTGTATATCACAGGCTTATGTTTAAATGCTTTTCTTATACCACTGATACGTGTTGCCCCTTACAGTAATTTATTAACAGTTTAATGTACAACTCACCCATCTCTCTCTGCTTCCTTTTTTTCAAGGTCTTGAATGACATCCAGTAGGACCTTTATGGTGTTTTGGCTTGTCTCCAGGACACCCTCAAGACTGTGAAGCTGGTTCTGGAGGCTGCGAATGTCATGTAAGGGTCCATTGGGGCTCAGGAGCTTTTCGGTCACCCTTGATGGGTCCAGTTTACACCTGGCTCCAGACATCAACCCTCCAAGAATCTCCTGAACCTGTCTTAAAGTGTCAGCTTGTGTGGGACTCAGTGGTCTATTTCCAGACTGCTCCCCAGAGGCAGAGCAGCCCCTGGCACCAGAGCAACCCTGCTGGTTAGGAGGCAAAGAGCATTGGCTGTTTGATGTGTTGGGCCTGATGCTGGCTCCTGAGCAGAGCATTTTGTGTAGTACCCCAAGCTGAGCTTGGGCTGAGCTAAGACAGCTGGGCTTAAAACAGGCCTTGGCAGGGGAGGAGGTGGAGGAGCGCCTCTCTCCCTTCATCACAGCAACTGGCGGCGTTTGAGCTCTGTGCTTCAGAGAACTAGCTCTCCCACAGAGCTTGGGTAAGTCCATACACTGTACATCCTTTGTATCCTGCTTCTTCTCCTCACTCTCTAAAACTTTCTCACTGACCTTGCTCTCTGTCCTGAGCATGGGTGTTCGGGCCATGGCGCCTGCTGGTTCACTTCCCTTTTTCCTTGGTGTGTAGGGTGGAGGTGGTGGAGGAGGAGGTGGAAGTCGAATGCCCCTTTTATCCTGAGCATTATAGGGAGCTTGAGAGGGGGGGGTATATGGTGGTGCAGCGCGAAATGTAGAAGAGTACAAAGGAACAGCTTTAGTTGGAGTCCCACCAGCTTGAGTGTTATGAAGAGTGGACACATAGGCTTTCACAGTTGGAGGTGGAGAAGTGCAAGATTCAAGTCTAGGGACAGGGGAGGGATAAAGGGTTATCCCTGTGCTGGTAGGGGGAGTATTTTGCACTGTTTGATATGGTATGTTACAATGAGATACTGTTTGTATAACAGTGGTGTAAGAAGGGGATGTTTGATTAATATGAGGTGCATGTGGGCCACTGGGATGTGTACTGGTATAATATGATATGGAGGTGCAAGATAGGGCAGTTTGAGTCACAATTGTACAAGGGTTTAGATTTGTGGGAGGTACATTATTTGTTAGATTTGACGATGGTTGTAAATGCCCTACACTTGGGGCAGCATTAGCCTGTATGACAGGTTCACAAAGTGTCAAAACAGTGCTTACAGGTGGTGTAGGGGTAGAACAGGAAGAGGAGGATATCAGATGTGGTATCGGGGAAGTGCAATTATATGAGGAGGACTGTGGGACAGTAAAGGAAGGACTAGAGCAAATAGTAGATTTGCCAGGTGGGGTTGGTGGAGACAAAACAGTGTAATAAGGAATAGAGCTTTGTGAAGCAGTGGGTGCCGAAGTGGAGGAAGGAATAGATAGGGTGTCAGGTGGTCGAGGAGAGAAAATTGCTGGCTTGGTAGGAGATGAAGAACATGCTTTAGAGCATTGTTCAGTAGTTTGTACAGGTGCATTTGTAGGCATTGTAGGAGAAGCACAGTAAGGCACAGTAGGAATTTTGGTTGTGGATTGGATTTGTTCTGCTGGAGTAGATACAGGGGTATCAGAATTTAAGTTGGATTTCAAAATTAGAGACGAAGAGGCAGCTGAGCTACAACTTAGCAATTGTGTAGTAAAAGGGTTTTGATCTGGAGAAGAGGGAGATGGTGAGTTTGTTTGTTTTTGAGGGATGCATTGCTCACCATTTTGAGGTAGGGTTGGACAAGAATTACTTGTTTGAATTTGTGCTGAGCATTGTTCAACGCTCAAATTTGGAGACTGATGTTTATGTTCAGTTTCACATTTAGTGGTACAACATTTTGAATTTGGAGGTGAAGACAGACACTCAGTTTGAACTTCAGTGGTACAGAGTTTGGTATTTAAAGGAGAGGGTGATTGAGGTGGGCTTTCAGTCTGTGTAGGAGTGGTGCAGAGGTGAACTTCCTTTCCAGGATCACTTGTTGTCCGGCTGAGGCGCTTTCTCCTCCTTGTCACTGAAGGAGTGCTACTTCCCTGGCGTTTGGGACCATCTCGGCAAGATACAGAAGAACAGTGACACAGATCACTGTTGTGAAGAACTGAAGGTGGACAGCTGTGTCTTGATGTCTTTGCTATAACACCTGACTTAATTTCTGTCCTTAATACTTTAGATCTTCGTTCTACCACAGTTTTATCCACAGAGCTTGAAGGTCTGCTTTGATCTTTGGGCCCAGGCAGCACATGGTTGTGGCTAAGGTACTCATCTTGAGAGTCATGCTCATCATCTCCATCCACACCAACTGAGTCCCCGATGCTGTGGCTACGTGCATGGGTTGATGAGAGAGACTGAGGTTTTTTTAGGCATGGTGAAGTCTGAATGGCTGTGCTGGTGCTTGTACTGGGTCTTCGTGTCATTGGTAATGTTAGAGAATTAGATTGTGGTGGTGCCCATCTGCGTGTAGGACCAGGTGTCAGTGGATGAGGTGGGGCCCTTGCTAAAAAAGCCGCCACCTTTTCTATAGTACTGGCCATATCCCCACGCACAGCTCCTACCACAGAGGTTTGACCAAGTAGGCTTTCAGTGATTGGTCTGTCAGACCATAGCTGTGGGGACATGCTATTGTATTTACGAAGAGGATGAGGGCTGTCACGGTCTTTGGCAGGCCGTTGACGGGTGTTGTTTTCTCCTGTTGCACTGTTGCCACTACTGCTACTGCCATCCTCAAGGTCTTTGAAGCGGACCTGATGGGTGCGGTTCCGACGCCGCTTCAGGCGACTTTCAATATCTGGTGAGTCTCGATTGAGCAGCACAGAGCGCACAGTCATTGTTCCGGGCAGCTTCTCTGTCAAGGTGCTCTTGCTGTTGCTTTGGCCAGTGAGCAAGTGATCAGGCTCCTTGCTCACCATCTCCCTGGCCTCTCTTTCTTTCCCAACATTCAAATACAGCTTTCTGTTTTAAAGGCCTTCTTGTTTCTGTCAACAACGAAAGTTTTTTTCATTACTATCTTCCAATAGCATTAAATGTATGTAAGATCTTTATGCTTTATTGATGAGTCCTGTTTTTTCTCATAACACAGTCCAAAGTTAAGTCTAGCTCTGCAAACCTTAGTCCATTTGCAGTTTAATTATTTAGCGTATTGTTTGGAATCCTTGAAAGCAAAGAAAAGGAAGACTTTGTCCTCATATCAAGGTAAAGCAATGTCCTAGACAATAAAAACTGTGTTTCAGATTACTGTGACTTATGCCAATTTCTACAGCAACTATGAATTTCAACATTTACTTGTACAAAAACAGGACATGTGAACATAAATTAGAAAAAAAGCAGCATTAGATATGTTAAAGTGAACATGTCCATAATTTTATGCGTCCTTTGAAATTGTGCACCTTTGTCTTTAATGTCATTTCTACTAAATGTCTCATGAAAATATAATAATGCGGCCAGAAAGTTGTTTAATGTCTCTGGACAGAAGAGAGTCGGGGAATTTGGCCTGTTTATCCATAGATTTGTCCACTTGGCAGTCCTGTTTTGTCCCCATGCTTTGTCCCCTGATCCCTCAGGAGATCCATTGGCCCATGTACTGCATTATTCTGATATGGTTTTCCCAAAACAAGCTGCCTTTTAGAACTTATTCGGTGAGTCTGTTGTGTTAATTTTTCTTTCTGTATTTCTTCTGTCAGGTCTCCTTTCAGTGTGTCATTCTGAAGATGGTGTTACCTCCTACAGGAAAGTACACAAAAAAGAAAAAAAGAAGAAAAAGAATGAAGTTATTCAAAAATACCTCTCTGTTAAAAACAAAGTTCTTTGGGATAACACAGACAAAAAGGTAAACAGCTATCTTGAAATGAATAAAGGAACAGTCAGCACAGTAGGAAGAAGAAGAATGTGCTAGTTAGGAGAAACGATGGAAAGGCTAGAGGTGGAGTGGAAGAAGAAAAGCAGCAGAGAAATAAACACTCAAAACAAAAAGAGGGATTATAATTAAGGCTTATTCACAATGGCTAAAGGGGATACTTATTTTTTTATGTCTATTTGATTTTCTCTGCATCATTAACAATTGTTAAGAGTAGAGTTGCTGTACCAGAGGAAACAGAAAGTGTTTTTTTGTGAGTGACTGTTATCATATTTCCCATATGTGTGTGCCTTACAGATTTTCCTTTTCCTCTATGTTTTAACAGTCTGTGGCCCTGTTATAAGTTCTTGATGATCTTCCACAGTGACATCCGCTCTGATTCATCTGGTCACTTTGTGACAGTCTGTCTGCCATGCTATGGCTAGTAGTATCTTCTCGTCAGTCTGATTCTCCAGCCTGTGTGATTATAT